>CM076571.1:57949472-58133850 GCA_034641835.2 Pinus albicaulis
TTTACTTTCTCAAGTTCTTTTCTTAGACTTACTACTTCACACTCTAATTTCTCATTGTGTTTCTCCTTTTCTTCAAGCTGATTTTTCATAGTTTCTATGGTTATTTTACTCTCTTCTAAGCAAATTTTGAGTTTATTTTTTTCATCAAAAAAATCACTGTCTTCTAGAGCATCCACAAAAGTATCCTTTTCTTCTCTATATTCTTTTTCAAATGCCATAAGAAGTCTAAGCTCTTGTTCATATTATTCCTCACTATTAGATAACCCATCACTATCTTCATGAGTATAGTAACTCTTCCTAGTGCTAAAACGATTCTTATTCCTTCTTGCTACTTCCTTCCCCTTTTTATGTGTTTCTTTATAAGGACACTTAGCAACATAATGACCAACTCTTCCACAATCAAAGCATTTGAAAGGAAGTTACCTCTGAACCGTCCTGTGCCAAGTTGAAGTTTCTTTACAAAGTTTATCTCATCTTCTTCTGAGATATATCCTGATCCTTCTGGTTTTTGTACCTCCTTCGCTTTTGTAGAAGTTCTGAGACTGCCTCTTTGACTTTAGATGATCCTCCTCTTTCCATTTCATATGCAGTTAGTATGCCATGAAGTTGTACCACAGTAATATTTTGAAGATCTTGCTTTTCTTCAAGAGCTGAAACTTTTGACTCGAATTTTGTCGTTAGTGATCTTAAGACTTTCTCGACCAAAGTAGATTTAGTTATAGTTTCTCCCAGATATCTCATACGATTTACAATATCATCAAGATGTAAGAAGAAATTGGCAATGCTCTCCTGATTCTCCATTTACATTCTCATATTGAACTCGAGAGTCATTAAAATTTTTTACCTTTGCATAAACTTTGTACTTAGAATACTTTGTCCCATATTGCCTTTGCCGTATTTAGCCGCATGAATCAGACAAATTCCTATCTACTAGACTTCCCAAAATGTAGCATTGAACACCTTTTACTTGTTTCATAATTCTTTCTTTCAGTCGGATCTGTCGGTACTGCAGCTGGGTATTGATATCCTTGTTCAATAATTGCCCATACCTCTGCTCCCAGAGACTGAAGATAGGATCTCATCCTTGTTTTCCAGAAGATTAAATTGTTTCTGTTAAAGAGCGGAGGCCTGATAGATGTTGTTCCATCTTGATTGCTCATCTTGCTTGATCTTCCTTCTAGCGGCTAAGATTTTTCAGAAGGACCTGCTCTGATACCAATTGTTGAAAAAAAAAAAAAATACTGAGAGGGGGGGTGAATCAGTATTTAGAGCTGACTGGCAATTTTTTTCTTTTCTTTCTCTTAAACCATATGTTACAAGACAAAGATCTCAAAATGGACATGTTCAGATATCGATATGTCATTACTTCATGCATTGCACTCGTATACATATGAACATAAATAACAAAAACAACCATCAAACATGTTAAACTATATGAACACCGTGATTGGGTAGAAACCCACACTCAGACAGAAAACCACCGCCGGCGATAATCTCGCCTTAATATTTATTATAAGTAAAAACTTTACAATATATACAAAAAGATTTTAATGTCCCAAGATTTAGGCACTAAATTCTAAGGCTACAACCTTCACTCGTTTACCAGCCTCTCCTGGAAGGGAGCTACAACCCCCTGATCATAACACCAGCTTCTACTGGCAGAAGAATTCAACCCTCAGACCCACTGCCGACCATGTTTCATCAATTTTCACACTAGATCAAGCAGCTTCAACACAACCCTTCAATTAATCATCAACTAACATATTTTTCCCAAAACTTCAAATGGAACAGTGAGACTACTGTAATCAGAATATCAGGAATAACCCAGACTTCAGAGAAGATGGGCATTCACCAACCTGTGTATACTTCTGTGTAATTTAATCTTCTGAAACCCTAACTGCCATATGCATGTTTAATGTAAATAACCCATATGTAGATGTGCTTTTCTTGAATCGAACTAGCGTACAGATCTGTCAGAATGTATTTTGCAGAGCAGACCATATCTATAAAACTTACCTCGATTCATATATGTTCTTCAGCAGACTTGCGCCAGTTCTTCGTCATTTCTTTTGTTGAATAGACTTAATGCTCATCATCTTTCGATCAATACGTTTATGGGTGCATTATCGATTTAGATCTATCAGTTAAGCACGTAGCTCGCTCATGCAGATATTCCTTAGAGGAATTTTTATTTTTCAACACACACACATGCACACGTCAAATAATAATCTTTTTCCCTTTATATAGTTTTCACCTTTATTAAAACCATGAGTCAAAAACCATTTAACCGCTAATGGTATTGCTTTGACAATATTTCCATTAGTTTGGCCCACGGGGTTTTTATTTCTTTCTAATTTATTTATCAATTGATAAATAAATATATTTACAACATTTTAATCCCTTATGTTTAACCCTTCGTATTTTATAAAAAATATCCAACGCTTTCAAATAGTTTAATATTTCAATAAACCTTTGACCCCTGGCCCATATATGCGCCCCACCGTACCAAAATACACTTCGCACAAGTCCATCACCCGATCACCGTTAGATCACAAGCCTCCAAGATCAATGGCACATATGCATATCGCTCGACCTCCGATGCTGAACGTTAACGTGCGATCGTCGATCGTTAATGTACGATGGCGCACAACAACGACGGTTTTTCCAAGACGTTTGTCACTCGTTCTATGGAATTGGAGCCAATCTCTTGAATACTGCTTATCTCGCAAAAGTGGTGCGATATGGGCAATCCGCTTTCGCAAATCCACTCGCAGTTTTTAAACAGTGATCATCCGTCCAAACGCTCCGTACCCCAAGTTCCGTATAACTTTGATTTAAATGTTCTTCCTCCGTGATTATGTTAATGTTATATATATATATATATAATGTAACATGTACATACAGAACCCATCCAAGAATGTACGAGAATTGAACCAATCAACTGTTAGAATACACTCGATATTCTCCACTCAACAGAGTATCACCATACACAAATTTTCCTTTCTCCTTTATCAGGATGGATATATTATGTTTATACATGAATTAAATCCACAGGGACTCTAATATCCGTCAATTCAATTCAACCCTGTATTTGGACAATTCTCCTTCAATTCACTGCTTGTCTCTGCTCCGTGACTGATACTGCTCTCTGTAAATGCACTCTTCCTTTGTTCCTCTCTGCTGACCTTTTGCCTTTGCCATCAATGACAATATTTCCAACAATCTCCCCCTTTGGCATTGATGGCAATATTCTTCCTCTGTTTGTCTTATAGAACCCCTCTTTGTTTTTCCTCCCCCTTTGACATCAATGGCAAAGGGTTGATCAATATCCTTTGTATCGATAGAACCATGCTCCCCCTAAGATCATGTTCCATCTTCAAATATAACAAAAATGACTTATAAAAACAAGATCAAAGATGAGATCAGACTATAGCAATTAATTGGAATGCCAACCATGCATTCTGACCAATGATACCCCTTGACCTGTGCATCCTATTCATCAATGCTCCCCCTTAGCCTGATCATTCAAAGAAGTCCAGCAACACTTCACAACCAATTTAATCTTCTGTATTTAAGTAGACCTGATACTCTGCATGGCAGAGACTATTCCTATTTTCTGTCTGAGATATCCAAATGCTTCCCTGGGTAGAGGTTTGGTAAATATATCAGCAACTTTTTCTTCGGAGGGAACATACTCCAATCTCACCTTTTGTTCAAGCACTTGTTCACGTAAGAAGTGATATTTGATGGGAATGTTCCTAGTCTTGGAATGCATAACAGGATTCTTTGAGATACTGATGGCACTTGTATTGTCACACATAATGGAGATAGGAGATGAACACTTGATTTGAAAGTCTTGTAAGGTTTGCATCAACCAGAGAAGTTGAGTGCAACATGATGCTGCAGCCACATATTCTGCTTCAGCTGTAGATAAGGCAATAGAGCTTTGCTTCTTGAATGCACCACCACTAGTAATTTTCCGATCATCAACACTTCCAGCCCAATCTGCATCAGTGTATGCATGAAGAGTAAGATCAGCATTCTTTGGATACCATATTCCAAAGTCTTGAGTTCCTTGTAGATATTTGAATATTATTTTCACAGCCTAAAGGTGAGACTCTTTTGGATTAGCTTGGAATCGTCCAACAATCCCAACTGCATGCATGATGTCTGGTCTTGTCCCAGTGAGATAAAGTAGGCTTCCTATCATCGATCTGTATTCTGGTTGATTCACCATGGGGGAATCATCATTAGAATTGAGAGTACATCCGGTTATCATTGGTGTACTTACAGGTTTGCAATCTTCCATGCCATACTTCTTCAGGATTTTCTTGAGGTATTTTGCTTGTGATAAGAAGATGCCATATGTTGCTTGTTGCACTTGCAAGCCAAGAAAGAATGTTAGTTCCCCAAGTAAAGACATTTCAAATTATTGCTGCATATCAGAAGCAAATTTCTCACTCATAGACTCTTCATTACTTCCGAAAATGATATCATCAACATATACAACCACTATCAATATTTTTTTATTTTCAATTTTTGTGTATAAGTTGTATCACCTGTCATGTGTCTTGAGCATCCAGACATGTTCAAGACACATGACAGGTGATGGAATTAGTATGCCATGAAGTTTTACCACAGTAAGATTTTGAAGATCTTTCTTTTCTTCAAGAGCTGAAACTTTTGACTCGAATTTTGTCGTTAGTGATTTTAAGACTTTCTCAACCAAAGTAGATTTGGTTATAGTTTCTCCCAGATTTTTCATACGATTTACAATATCATCAAGATGTAAGAAGAAATTGGCAATGCTCTCCGCATTCTCCATTTTTAGATTCTCATATTGAATTCTAAGAGTTTGGAGTTTAGCACTTTTTACCTTTACAACACCTTCATAACTTAGAATGATTTTGTCCCATATTGCCTTTGCTGTATTTAGCTGCATGACTTTGACAAATTCTGATTCAGTTAGACTTCCCAATAGAGCATTGACCACCTTTGCATTTGTTTCATAATTTTTTCTTTTCGTTGGATCCGTTGGCACTGCAGCTGGATATTGATATCCTTGTTCAATAATTTCCCATACATCTGCTCCCAGAGACTGAAGATAGGATCGCATCCTTGTTTTCCAGAGGATTAAATTGTTTCCGTTGAAGAGCGGAGGCTTGATAGATGTTGTTCCATCTTGGTTACTCATCTTTCTTGATCTTCCTTCTAGCGGCTAAGCTTTTTCAGAAGGACCTCCTCTGATACCAATTGTTGGGAAAAATATTGAGAGGGGGGGTAAATCAGTATTTAGGGCTGAACAATTTTTCTTTTCTTTCCCTTAAAACCATATGTTACAGTACATCATCCAACATGTATGTCCAGGTATCTTATTATGTCATTACTTAGAGCATTGCATCAGATAATCATATGAACATAAATAACAAAACAAACCATCAAACATAAACAACTCATATGAACACCAGGATTTAAGGTGGAAACCTAATTTGGGAGAAAACCACCGCTGTTGTAATCTCAATCTTTAATATTTATTATAGAGAAAAATTCTTACAATATATGCTGGTGCAGACTTATACCAGCACGCAGGCACCCACCTGTAGAAGGCTACAACCTTCTCTCATTTACCAGCCTCTCCTGGAAGGGAGCTACAACCCCCTGATCATAACACCAGCTTCTACTGGCAGAAGACTTCAACCCTCAGACCCACTGCTGACCATGTTTCATCAATTTTCACACTGGATCAAGTAGCTTCAACACAACCCTTCAATTAATCATAAACTAACATATTTTTCCCAAAATTTCAAACGGAACAGTGAGACCACTGTAATCAGAATATCAGGAATAACCCAGACTTCAGAGAAGATGGGAATTCGCCAACCTGTGTATACTTCTGTGTAATTTAATCTTATGAAACCCTAACTGTCATATGCACGTTTAATGAAAATAACCCATATGTAGACGTGCTTTTCTTGAATCGAACTAGCGTATAGATCTGTCAGAATGTATTTTGCAGAGCAGGCCAGATCTATAAAACTTACCCGGATTCATATATGTTCTTCAGCAGACTTGCACCAGTTCTTCGTCATTTATTCTGTTATATAGACGTAAGGCTCATCATCTTTCGATCAATACATTTATGGGAGCATTATCGATTTAGATCTATCAGTTAAGCACGTAGCTCGCTCATGCAGATATTCCTTGGAGGAATTTTTCTTTCTCAACACACACACATGCACACCTCGAATAATAATATTTTTCCCTTTATATAGTTTTCACCTTTATTAAAACCATGAGTCAAAAACCATTTAACCGTGAATGGTATTCCTTTGAAAATATTTCCATTAGTTTGGCCCATGGGGTTTTTATTTCTTTTTAATTTATTTATCAATTGATAAATAAATATATTTACAACGTTTTAATCCCTTATGTTTAACCCTTCATATTTTATAAACAATATCCAACGCTTTCAAATAGTTTAATATTTCAATAAACCTTTGATCCCTAGCCCATATATGCACCCCACCGTACCAAAATACACTTCGCGCAAGTCCTTTGCCCAATCAATGTTAGATCACGAGCCTCCAAGATCTACGGCACATATGCATATCGCTCGACCTCTGATGCCGAACGTTAACGTGCGATGGTCGATCGTTAGTGTACGATGGTGTGCAACAACGGCGGTTTTTCCAGGACTTGTGTCACTTGTTCTATGGAATTGGAGCCAATATCTTGAATACTGCTTATCTCACAAAAGCAGTGCGATATGGGCAATCCGCTTTCGCAAATCCACTCGCAGTTTTTAAACAGTGATCATCCGTCCAAATGCTCCGTACCCCAAGTTCCGTATAACTTTGACTTAAATGTTCTTCCTTCATGATTATGTTAATGTTATATCTATATATATATATATATATATATATATATATATATATATATATATATATATATATAATGTGCCCTGTACATACAGAACCCATCCAAGACTGTACGAGAATTGAACCAATCTACTATCAAAATACGCTCGATATTCTCCACTCAACAAAGTATCACCATACACAAATTTTCCTTTCTCCTTTATCAGGATGGATATATTATGTTTATACATGAATTAAATCCACAGGGACTCTAATATCCGTCAATTCAATTCAACCCTGTCTTTGGACAATTCTCCTTCAATTCACTGCTTGTCTCTGCTCCGTGACCGATACTGCTCTATGTAAATGTACTCTTCCTCTGTTCCTCTCTGCTGACCTTTTTCCTTTGCCATCAATGACAATATTTCCAACAATCTCCCCCTTTGACATTGATGGCAATATTCTTCCTCTATTTGTCTTATAGAACCACTCTTTGTTTTTCCTCCCCCTTTGACATCAATGGCAAAGGGTTGATCAATATCCTTTGTACCGATAGAACCATGCTCCCCCTGAGATCCTGCTGCATCTTCAAATATAACAAAAATGACTTATAAAAACAAGATCAAAGATGAGATCAGACTATAGCAATTAATTGGAATGCCAACCATGCATTCTGACCAATGCTCCCCCTTGACCTGTGCATCCTATTCATCAATTCTCCCCCTTAGCCTGATCATTCAGAGAAGTCCAGCAACACTTCATAACCAATTTAATATTCTTTATTTAAGTAGACCTGATCCTCTACATGGCAGAGAATATTCCTATTTTCTGTCTGAGATATCCGAATGCTTCCCTGGGTAGAGGTTTGGTAAATATATCAGCAACTTTTTCTTTGGAGGGAACATACTCCAATCTCACCTTTTGTTCAAGCACTTGTTCACGTAAGAAGTGATATTTGATGGGAATGTTCCTGGTCTTGCAATGCATAACATGATTCTTTGAGATACTGATGGCACTTGTATTGTCACACATAATGGAGATAGGAGATGAACACTTGATTTGAAAGTCTTGTAAGGTTTGCATCATCTAGAGAAGTTGAGTGCAACATGATGCTGCAGCCACATATTTTGCTTCAGCTATAGATAAGGAAATATAGCTTTGCTTCTTGAATGCACCACCACTAGTGCTTTTCCGATCATCAACACTTCCAGCCCAATCTGCATCAGTGTATGCATGAAGAGTAAGATCAGCATTCTTTGGAGACCATAGTCCAAAGTCCTGAGTTCCTTGTAGATATTTGAATATTCTTTTCACAGCTTTAAGGTGAGACTCTTTTGGAGTAGCTTGGAATCGTCCAACAATCCCAACTGCATGCATGATGTCTGGTCTTGTCCTAGTGAGATAAAGTAGACTTCCTATCATAGATCTGTATTCTGGTGGATTCACCATGGGGGAATCATCATTAGAACTGAGATTACATACGGTTATCATTGGTGTACTTACAGGTTTGCAATCTTCCATGCCATACTTCTTCAGGATCTGCTTGAGGTATTTTGCTTGTGATAAGAATATGCCATCTGTTGCTTGTTGCACTTGCAAGCCAAGAAAGAATGTTAGTTCCCCAAGTAAAGACATTTCAAATTCTTTCTACATATCAGAAGAAAATTTCTGACTCATAGACTCTTCATTACTTCCAAAAATGATATCATCAACATATACAACCACTATCAATAGTTTGTTATTTTCAATTTTTATGTATAAGTTGCTATCAACGGACCCCTTTGAAAAAACTTGTTGATGGAGATATTTGTCAAGATGATAGTACCATGCCCTTGGAGCTTGTTTGAGACCATATAGAGCCTTTTTAAGTCTACAAACAAGTTTTTCATCGTTTCCCAAAATGAATCCTTCTGGTTTTTCTATATAAACTTCTTCTTCTAGATCACCATTGAGAAAAGTAGATTTAACAGCCATTTGATAAACTTTGATTTGTTGGAAGCTTGAAAAAGCAAGAAACATTCTTATGGCTTCAAGTTTGGCTACAGGAGCAAAAGTTTCTTCAAAGTCTATACCTTCTTGCTGGGTATACCCCTTGCAAACAAGTCTAGCTTTATTTCTTATAACATCCCCATTCTCATTTAACTTGTTTTTGAATATCCATTTAGTTCCAATGACATTTTTGTCATGAGGTCTTGGTACTAATTCCCAAGTGTGATTCTTTTCAATTTGATCAAGCTCTTTATTCATGGCTTGAATCCAACATTCATCTTTGCTAGCTTGACTGACATTGTGAGGTTCAATAGTGGACAGAAATGCCAGATTGCTAGAAGATCCCACAAGAGTCCTTCTTGTTTGTACACTTGATCCCTTTTCTCCCAAAATTTGAGATTTTGGATGATTCTTTTGAACATATCTGGATGGAGCTTTTTCAGATAAATCATCTTCGGGTTCTTCATTGGGTTCACTGTCTATATCATTCCTATTTGATGTAGAAGGATATATGTCATCATCATCTTCATATGTTGTTTGTTTTTCTTCTTTTGGAGCTGCAGGAGACTCATCAATAACAACATCAATACATTCAACAATCTTCCGAAGTCTTTTATTGTAACATTTATATGCCCTACTCCTAGAGGAGTAACCAAGAAATATTCCTTCATCTGCTCTGGGTTCAAACTTGCCAATTTTTTCATCATTATTCTTGATAAAGCATTTTCTCCCAAAAATTCTAAAATGCTTTATAGTGGGAGGATTACCATACCAGAGTTCATATGGAGTTTTATCACTATTTACATGAACATGTGCTTTGTTGAGAATGTTTACTGCTGTATGTGCTGCTTCTCCCCAAAATGTGTCAGGTGTTCCGGAATCATCAAGCATAGCTCTAGCCATTTGTTGAACTGTTTTGTTCATTCTTTCTACAACACCATTCTGTTGTGGAGTGCTAGCTACAGAGAACTGTCTTTTTATGCCATGTTTTTCACAAAATTCAAGGAACTCATTGGATGTATATTCTCCTCCTCGATCAGATCTGATACACTTGATTTTTAGATCTAATTCATTCTCAACTAGTGCTTTGAAGATCTGAAATTTCTCAAATGCTTCATCTTTGTGTTTAAGCAGCCCAATCCAACACATTCTAAAGAAATCATCAATGAATAAGATATAGTATTCTTCACCACGTGGTGAATTTTTCCTCATGGGTCCACATATGTCAGTATGAATGAGTTAAAGAGGCTTACTTGATGATCCTTCCTTGGCATTAAATTGTACCCTGGTTTGCTTGCCGAATTGGCAAGATTTGCATATGATATTTTCAGGTAGAGTAATATTGGGAAGATCACGAACAACTTTAAGTCTGCTTGATTTGTTGATTTGAGAGAAGCTCAGATGCCCCAACCTTCTATGCCATAGCCAATTTTCTAAAGATTTACTCAAGTAACATTGTTCTTTGCAGTTCTTCAATACATACAGGTTGCTTGGAGTTCTTTTTCCTTTTATAATTGCTTTACCTGTATCAAGATCATGTACCACACATTCTTTTGAACTAAATACAACTTCAATTCCTTGATCACACATTTGACTTACACTTAACAGGTTATGCTTTAATCCATCCACATACATAACTTCATTAGCTTTCACCTTTTCTTTTAGAAAAATAGACCCTTTTCCCTTAATGACCACAGGAGTATCATTTCCAAATGTAACATTCTTTTCTTTTTCTAAAGCACTATATGTAAGAAGTTTGTCTTTATCACCTGTCATGTGTCTTGAGCATCCACTATCAATGTGCCATTGGTTTTCTTCATCTTCTGCAAATAATTCTATGCCACAATTTTCAACTTGTAATTCCTTCTTTTTCCATACTTTGGAGCTTGAAGGAACATGTTCTTTTGGCTGATCTTTGCTCCTGCATTTAGATTATTCATGGCCAATGTTATTGCAATAAGCACATTCAACTTCATTTTGAAGAGGATAAAAGTTATTATAAGTATTCTTCTTTGTTTCAATATCAATCCTTTTCTTTCATGCTTCTCTTGTCATGATGGTTTTATATGCAACACATTGAGTGGCTTTATGACCAAAATTCTGACATGAGAAACATTGTCCATTGAAGAATAAATTTCTGCGATCATAAAATCTTCTATATGAATTTACCTGTTGATTGGTGTTTCTTTGAAAGACATTCATGTTAGTGTTCTTTTAATTGATATGATCATGATTTACCTGTGAATATTCTTTATTCCCTTGTTGAGTGGCAGCATGTTGTAAACCAGCTGTAACTGCTTTTAGATAATTTGATGTTGAAGCCTGAGAAGATTCTTCGATATATCCAAGACTTGTCTTTATAAGAGGAGAACGTTGTACCTTGATAATCTCATCTAAGGTTTCACATCCTTTAGAAAATCTAAGATTTAGAGTCTTTACTTTCTCAAGTTCTTTTCTTAGACTTACTACTTCACACTCTAATTTCTCATTGTGTTTCTCCTTTTCTTCAAGCTGATTTTTCATAGTTTCTATGGTTATTTTACTCTCTTCTAAGCAAATTTTGAGTTTATTGTTTTCATCAAGAAAATCACTGTCTTCTCGAGCATCCACAAAAGTATCCTTTTCTTCTCTATATTCTTTTTCATATTCCATAAGAAGTCTAAGATCTTGTTCATATTCTTCCTCACTATCAGATAACCCATCACTATCTTCATGAGTATAGTAACTCTTCCTAGTGCTAAAACGATTCTTATTCCTTCTTGATACTTCCTTCCCCTTTTTATGTGTTACTTTATAAGGACACTTAGTAGCATAATGACCAACTCTTCCACAATCAAAGAATTTGAAAGGAAGTTACCTCTGAACTGTCCTATGCCAAGTTGAAGTTTCTTTACAAAGTTTATCTCATCTTCTTCTGAGATATATCCTGATCCTTCTGGTTTTTGTACCTCCTGCCCTTTTGTAGAAGTTCTGAAGACTGCCTCTTTGAATTCAGATGATCCTCCTCTTCCCATTTCATATGCAGTTAGTATGCCATGAAGTTGTACCACAGCAATATTTTGAAGATCTTGCTTTTCTTCAAGAGCTGAAACTTTTGACTCGAATTTTGTCGTTAGTGATCTTAAGACTTTCTCAACCAAAGTAGATTCGGTTATAGTTTCTCCCAGATTTCTCATACGATTTACAATATCATCAAGATGTAAGAAGAAATTGGCAATGCCCTCCTCATTCTCCATTGTTAGATTCTCATATTGAATTCTGAGAGTTTGGAGTTTAGCACTTTGTACCTTTGCATCACCTTCATAACTTAGAATTATTTAGTCCCATATTTCCTTTGTTGTATTTAGCTGCATGAATTTGACAAATTTTGATTTAGTTAGACTTCCCAATAGAGAATTGACCACCTTTGCATTTGTTTCATAATTTTTTCTTTCCGTTGGATCCATTGGCACTGCAGCTGGATATTGATATCCTTGTTCAATACTTTCCAATACACCTGCTCCCAGAGACTGAATATAGGATCTCATCCTTGTTTTCTAGAAGATTAAATTGTTTCCGTTGAAGAGCGGAGGCTTGATAGATGTTGTTCCATCTTGGTTACTCATCTTGCTTGATCTTCCTTCTAGCAGCTAAGCTTTTTCAGAAGGACCTCCTCTGATACCAATTGTTGGGAAAAATATTGAGAGGGGGTTTGAATCAGTATTTAGGGCTGAACAATTTTTCTTTTCTTTCCCTTAAAACCATATGTTACAGTACAACATCCAACATGTATGTCCAGATATCTTATTATGTCATTACTTAGAGCATTGCATCAGATAAGCATATGAACATAAATAAAAAAACAAACCATCAAACATAAACAACTCATATGAACACCAGGATTTAAGGTGGAAACCTAATTTGGGAGAAAACCACCGCTGCTGTAATCTCAGTCTTTAATATTTATTATAGAGAAAACTTCTTACAATATATGCTGGTGCAGACTTATACCAGCACGCAGGCACCCACCTGCAGAAGGCTACAACCTTCTCTCGTTTACCAGCCTCTCCTGGAAGGGAGCTACAACCCCTTGATCATAACACCAGCTTCTACTGGCAGAAGACTTCAACCCTCAGACCCACTGCCGACCATGTTTCATCAATTTTCACACTGGATCAAGCAGCTTCAACACAACCCTTCAATTAATCATCAACTAACATATTTTTCCCAAAACTTCAAACAGAACAGTGAGACCACTGTAATCAGAATATCAGGAATAACCCAGACTTCTGAGAAGATGGGCATTCACCAACCTGTGTATACTTCTGTGTAATTTAATCTTCTGAAACCCTAACTGCCATATGCACGTTTAATGAAAATAACCCATATGTAGATGTGATTTTCTTGAATCGAACTAGCATATAGATCTGTCAGAATGTATTTTGCAGAGCAGGCCATATCTATAAAACTTACCCGGATTCATATATGTTCTTCAGCAGACTTGCGCCAGTTCTTCGTCATTTCTTCTGTTGAATAGACTTAAGGCTCATCATCTTTCGATCAATAAGTTTATGGGTGCATTATCGATTTAGATCTATCAGTTAAGCACGTAGCTCGCTCATGCAGATATTCCTTATAGGAATTTTTATTTTTCAACACACACACATGCACACGTCGAATAATAATATTTTTTCCTTTATATAGTTTTTGCCTTTATTAAAACCATGAGTCAAAAACCATTTAACCACTAATGGTATTCCTTTGACAATATTTCCATTAGTTTGGCCCATGGGGTTTTTATTTCTTTTTAATTTACTTATCAATTGATAAATAAATATATTTACAACGTTTTAATCCCTTATGTTTAACCCTTCGGATTTTATAAACAATATCCAATGCTTTCAAATAGTTTAATATTTCAATAAACCTTTGACCCCTGGCCCATATATGCGCCCCACTGTACCAAAATACACTTCACGCAACTCCATCGCCCGATCACTGTTAGATCACGAGCCTCCAAGATCAACGGCACATATGCATATCGCTCGACCTTCGATGCCGAACGTTAACGTGCGATGGTTGATCGTTAATGTACGATGGCGCACAACAATGGCGGTTTTTCCAGGACGTGTGTCACTCATTCTATGGAATTGGAGCCAATCTCTTGAATACTGCTTATCTCGCAAAAGCGGTGCGATATGGGCAATCCGCTTTCGCAAATCCACTCGCATTTTTTAAACAGTGGTCATCTGTCCAAATGCTCCGTACCCCAAGTTCCGTATAACTTTGATTTAAATGTTCTTCCTTCGTGATTATGTTAATGTTTTATATATATATATATATATATAATGTGCCCTATACATACAAAACCCGTCCAAGATTGTACGAGAATTGAACCAATCAACTGTCAAAATACGCTCGATATTCTCCACTCAACAGAGTATCACCAGAACTCAAACATACACAGATTTTCCTTTCTCCTTTATCAAGATGCATATATTATGTTTATACATGAATTAAATCCACAAGGACTCTAATATCCATCAATTCAATTCAACCCTGTCTTTGGACAAGTCTCCTTCAATTCACTGCTTGTCTCTGCTCCGTGACCGATACTGCTCTCTGTAAATGCACTCTTCCTCTGTTCCTCTCTACCTTGCTTTTCTCTTTTCTAGGTACTTTTCAGATGCTCCTTTGTTGCCAATGTATTTTCCATCAATGACAATATTTCCAACATTACGAAGCGATAGAAACTCCTAAAAGACTAATCCCAATACTAAAGCAAGTATCTAGTTTTCGGACACTGAACATTCTCGAAAAGATAGTGGAAACTATTAATCCACTACAACAAATTCAGAGGAAACTCATGATGAGCAGCCTGGCCTATTCTGAGAAAAGACATTTTTACAAATTGAAGAAATTCCTTCAATAGACATTTTTCTCTGATCGTAGCTATAAGAAATTTGTAGTCAAAAGAAAAAGGAAAAAAAAGAAAGAATAAGCGAAATAGTCTCCAACCTAACGAGATGAATCAATTGATGTACTATTGAAGGATTCCTTAGATTGACCCTACAAAACATTTAACTAAATTATCCTGATGCAATGGGGCATATGCTACCACTATCGTTAATAAAGCTAATTAAGTTAGAGTGTTTCTGAAGCAAAAGGAAGCCAGAGTACTAGAGCTAGAGAGATTGTTAAATGAAGAAAAATCCAACTACAGTGAGAAAATTAAAGAAACAATGGCCCAATTTCAAAAGGATTCTGAAAGCCTCAAATTACATCATCAGTCAAAGATTAATGAGAAACAAGCACAATTGGAAACATCAATGATCAAAATAAAGAGCCAACTGCAATTGGAACAGTTTATTAAACAAGCACTGGATACAAATGTTAAATTAAAGAATGAACAGGAAGTATTTTGTCATCAAGCTTCTATGATTGACTCTTATTGTGACTCGAATAAAGTATTGATCCAATAGATAGCTATCTAGAAACTTGAATGTGAAAGACTTGAGAAGAATATCAATGAACACATTCAGTGGCAATCATCAGACTCAGGAAAGGAAGCTGATCTACCTTAGGTAGATAAATTTCATAAGGAGATTCTATTCAGAGAATGGGAAACACAAATCAAGCAAGCAGAGAAAGCAGTAGTGAAGACATCTAAGTTATCAAATGAAATTTTTGAATCTGTGTGTGAACAACTGGTAAAAACATGAATTCTCAAAGAGAACATGTATGAAGTGTTTTTAGAAGCAAAACAGGTAGAAGCACAGTGGAAGTAGAAATCAGATACACATGATGAAGTGATTAAGAAGATAAATAAGTTTGATCAAGAAATTTACTAGAATTTTCTGATCAAACCTTATCATCAGTATCAGACTCTTCAATCCTTAATAGATTCAACAAAAAGATCACAATCCATACTTTCAAATGCAGTTTCAAAGGATAGGTGAGATCAAGAATATCGCAGCCAGCTCAGCTCAAGCCAATGTTAGATGTTTTTCACCTTTGTGACCAAATTCAGAAGAAAGGGCAGAATTCATAAATCAAAATTGATATTTTATTTTCCTAGTTTGTAGTTTAAGTTAGTCCTATGAGGATGGTTGTTTAAAACCTCCTCTATATTTTTGTAATAATCAATTATTAGAACATAGTTAGTTTAGTATTTAAACCCTTCTCATGCATTTAGAGAAGGGTCCAGAAATTTGTCAAAAACATTTGCAAAGAATGCACTATTGTAAGTTTGTAAGTGCTTTGATGAATTAATGGAACACATCTATTATCTTTTGACAATTAAATCTATTTAACTGATGTTGCACTACTGTACTTTAAATTGCTTGAAAATGAGAGGAAGTAGATCAATTACTATCAGTTTACATGAGTAGGACTTCGTACATATGGTACTTTTATTCACTTGTATTAAGTCTTGCTTTATAGATTGATAAGTCATCTTTTATTGCATTATATATTTGAAACGTTATTATAGATGAATGTTACATGCACTTATGTTCTAATATTTGTCTGTAGTTTCTTATTGAATGTATAATCATACATATATGAATGCGATATATTTTCACAATTCTCCTAGTCAAACTATTTTGTTAGAATAATAATTTTACATAATTTTCATCTCTTTCAACTATTAAATGATCTATATTACTAACAGTTGAAGGATATCTTTTCATATCGCATAGAGGAAAAACATCCTAGGTATATAATAGAATAAATATTTTAGATAGATGCATATGATAGATTAAAATAATTTTCACTTTCATGCCATATAATCACACACACCCTCAAAATCATCCTTATTGGGAAACTGGTCCCATTATCCCCAGTCGAAGCCACTACACCAAACGGAAAAGGACTTGCTTTAAGGACCGAACCAGGTGGTTTTCCCCCATGTTTTGGTAACGGAATTTTGAGGCCTCAATATTCTGGTGCTAGAAGGAGGGCCTAAACATCCATGAGTGGCAAGAAGATCTAATCAATCTAAAGGTCAATCAAAGAGTCTCTCTCCCTCTAGATCCCCATCAACTTCCAGAAAATTATCTAGATCTTCATCTTTAAAATATGAAGTTGATCATCCTTCTCCTAAGTCTCCTACTGATACTCAACCTATACTCTCTCCTAAATCCCATCATCCTTATCCAGAATTTCAGTATTTGATTGAAAAATTAGAGAGAGTATCTATTTTTGCTGAAAATCTTGAATCTTCTCAAATATCGGATATAAGTATTTCATCTTCTTTACAACCTTGAAGAATACTTACTCGATTAGAAAGTCAACAGACAAGAATTCTCCCTTTTGAATTTCCAATCGATAGTACTCGAAAGAGACTAAAGAGGATCGAATCAGAGTCAATCGCCAGCGAGATCTTATCCCATTCACTTCCATTACCTCCGCTCATTTCCACAACTTCCATTCCAACAGTCAATTTTACTTTGACTAGTTCTAGTACTCAAACTACTATCCCTTCAACTAGTCCAAGCAGTCAGCTTGCCTCTTCTTCAACTCAAACTCCACCCAACCAACCTATCCAGAATCCAATGGCAGGGCAAGTACCTCTACCAAATGTAAACCCATGGAGCAATCCATGGGTAGTAAACATGCTCACTCCTCTTCATGCTCTTCCTAAAAATCTTGAAAGATGGCTACCTAAATTTCATCTTGATGATGGTCTTCTGGCTGAAGAACAGATTCAAAATTTTATGTTAGTTTTCAATTTAAATGCAGTAGTTGAAGAGGATTGCATTGTAATATTATTCCCATATAATCTAAAAGGATCAGCTGGATCGTGGTATTTCTCACTGCCTGCCCGCTCTATTATCACTCAGTAATTTATCAAGGTTAAAGAAATAACTCACCGAGTTAACCACAAACCTACTTTTAAGCCTTAGGATCTAGCCTTCCTAATGCTCAGAGAGGGCTCTCTCTATAAGATTTAACTTTGTTGATTATATTTTATTTTAGGCCAGTTATGTGAAGCAAATTGGTTTTGGGATTTTGATTTGGTTGGTGGGAAAATCACTTACTCAGATGGATAGCTATAGATATTTATTCCATTGGGTAGATGGAGTCAATGTGTCAAGCAGTTAGATCAAGATCAAGGTCTAAAGGTAAATGTTTACAGGGTAAAATAGTAGATTCACTTCAGATCTTCAAAGGCTGATGGTGAAATGGTTTTGATCGGGATAAACAGAAATTAAGGGTTCTTAAATTCGGATAAAGAGTGAAAAGGCAGAGGTCAATTGAAATCAGGGAGAAATTAAAGGTTCCCTGGTCTAGATATCAATAGAAAACATTTAAATGAAAATCAGTCAATAACAGAGTGATTTTAACAAAATCTGAAATAACAATTCCTGATTTCACATTAAAATTTTGAACACATTTATGAATGGATGAAAAACACAAGAAAATTGACAAAATGACAAGTGAAATACTTCACTGCAGTGGCCCAACACATGAATCCTATAATATGATGCTTTATTTCCTGTGATCTAGTCTACTGACTTGAACTTGATACAAAAAACCCTTAGGTTCAGAATATCACAGCTACAGAAATGTTCAACAATTTAATCCACCCTCAATACTTTAAATGTTGAAGTATTTATACAAATTCTAAACTAGAATATCTTGAAAAAACATCAAGATTAGTTTACAAATATCTTAGACTGTATTACATAAATAGAACTTAAATAAAGGACACTCAAAACTAATGAATCTATTTATGGATTGATGGTGAAAAAGAATAGAAATTTGAATTTGATAGTAACTCTTAGTTGATGATGAGGCATCCAAGTCACTAACTGTTTCCTTCCTTTGTTCATTTTGCTCCAGAAATTCTGCAAAATTGGGGTCCACTGATACCTTTCTATATCTCAAGCTGAGATAGATATGTAAAAAGTGAAAGGGGTTATTGTAGATAAATACGTTATTGAGATAAACCTCTCTCTCGTTCCTAAAATTCCACTCCAGTTGTTCACAATATGCTCTGTAAAATGATGTGTAAAATCAAAATTTGCACAATCCAAAAAATAGGCTGTGAAGATGAGCATGTGTCTCTCATTCTGTAATACTTGTGTAAAACGTGAGATAGGTTTTTGTAGATTAACCTCTTAGGAACATAAAAATCCTCCAGTGTTTAGAAATTTATCTTGGATTGGCCACAATAGTTTATGAAAAACTACGACTTAAACAAGATTTTTCTGGAAAATGTCCTTTCCTGCTTTATTTTCATCTTTTAACCTTGTTGTTCTTTTAACTATTTTTACTTTTACTTCGGATAAAATTCAATGTTGCTGGTGAAAGTGTTTTCATCTCTGTTTCACCATTACTACCTCCGTGTTTAATTTTACTATTTTACCTTGACTGCTCTATTTTTACTTTTACAAAAAACCACTTGAATTCTCATTTCGAGAATTTGGAAGAAACAGGTTTTTAACTAATATTAAAATTGCTTCCTTAAGCTTCTGTTCTGACAACTTGTCCAAATTTGTTTCTCTTTGAATAAATTATTTCTTTATGTTATGTTGCTTGGAATCTTTTGTTTAAGGAAAATCATTTGAATTCATTTCCTTGTGAGTTCTTTAGAATAAACAGTTTGAACTAGTATCAACTATTTTTCCAAATTCTCCTTCTGCTAATAACTTGCAAAACAAAACAACAGTTAATGAAACAGAGGCTTGAAGGGAAGCAAATAGTGGCTTTAGGGAACTGGAAATTCAGTGAAATGAGTTCTAGCCATAGGAGGGGGCTTTTGATTCAGGCGGTAATGATATTTCAGGTCTTTTTGTTGCAAATTCGCAGTTTAAACAGAATAATTTATGGACAAAACAATGGCTTTTATATGACAAAGTAGATTCATTATATCGAATTTACCGCATAGTGCAGGGTGCAAATAGGTTTTAGCACAATGACATCGGGGTTTTTATATTGGCTTATGTCATGTAGTGCAGAATGGAATGGTAGCTTGTCGTAGTGGACGAGTTGTTTAATGCATTGTGCATGGGGTAAACCAGTGGTTTATCACACAAAAAAATGGTGATTTTCGTACCGAGAAAAGATGGTAAGTGGAATTGGAAGGATTTATGTGATCCAACAGAAATAAGATGTGTGGAGATGAGAGAAACCTTGAAAATAGCTTTTTTCGCAAGGTTTGGGTTTGTTTATCAATCGCGCAATGAAATGTTCGATGGGGAATGGTCACCGTCAGATCTGGCGGATAGGAGCGAATGGTTGAGATCTTGCGATGAATTTGCGGGGTCAAAAGGTGTGGGGCCCGAGATATGTATGTGGTGGGATGTGTAAAATGTGTTTAAAACTTAGTTTTAATACATAGTTTGATAGGTAGATAGTATTGTTTTGTTAACAAATGAAATGCATATAAATGTAACTTTTGCATTGGCGGGATTATTATATGTAATGAAATAATTTTAACCTATGGGAAGGAGCGGAATATATATCACGTGGGGAAAAAATAAATAGGTTAAAACTAAAATTTGGGTTTGGGATATATTATATATATGCGGGAATTATATTAATACGGGATAAAAGGTATATAAAAGGAGTTAATACATTATGTTAGTGTTAAAAAATGAAATGAATGTGGGTAATAAAATACACTTGATAGTGTTAAAACATTATTTCACGCGGGATTTTCATAGTGGGGGCCCAATGTTAACATTTTACACTTGAAAACTTAGGATAAGTGCATTTTTAGGGGCTTTTTACTTTTCCTAAGGTGAATATTCATTTTGACTTAGGAAAAGTGGTTTTAGTCAAGTTAAATGAGTGATTAAGATGTGGGTCAGTCCCACCAAAAGTCATAGAAATGCTTTGAGTCTTTATGAATGAAGGATTTAGTACTGGAACACATTGTGGGGGGGGAATTAGTAATATGCCAAATGTTGTTTATCCATGCATTGTGAAACTGCTTTCTTCCTACCCATCATTTATTCTACCATTTTTTCCTTTATTTGGGTTCATTTTGGCTTGCAAACCCTTTTTATTTTCCTTTTAACAACAAACTATTTAATTCTAACCTTATTACTTCCAAGGGCTCAGATTAAACTATTGAGCTCCTTATTTTTCTCTACTTAACTACTGATCTACCAAGATTAAACAACTTTGTTAGATCTTTATTCTCTATCTATCAACATGAAATTTAAAGCATGAATAATCAAGTTTGAGTTGTTTGATTATCATGGATTGTGGAATTTTAACAAGCTACATGCAATTTGATTTGCAAAAAGTAAACTAAAGTAGTGGCATTTGGATTTGCATCACTTTCATGTTTTATTTTTATCTCTTTTTTGTTTAGGGTCCATTTTTCTATTCTTTTTTATCTTTTTTCTTTCAAGTCCTTTGATTTTTCTTTTAGGACTTTTACCCTCTTTACATTTTTTAATCTTCTAATGTGGAAAAACAATTTGCAGAAAGTGATGGACATATTTACAAGAATAATCAAAGTTAATTCAAAATTATGAATCCTATTGTTATAGGACTCTAAAAGTGGCTTCACATGGGGATGTCATCTCCTTGTGAGATGTTAAGAACACTGTCGACTAGTATCCTGATCCATTGGGCCAATCCCAACCATGCATATGCTGTGACTGAAAACTCTTGAATTGAATTTACACCTTTTTTGCAAACTGAAATCTGATCCGAGACTAAAAGGTGTTGCAACCTTCAAACCAAACTACTAAATCATCAATATCTTAGAGCCTTTTTGTTACACAACAATTTGTCACCGTCCCTGCCATTCCCCATCCCTCACATTGGAGGGCTCATTCCGTGACCTGTGAGCAGAGACAAGACTTGAAAATAATTTCATTGCATCCCTCTGAAGATGAGCTTTCATTTCCCTGAAGACATCTCCCTGCAAAAACCCCTGAAAATAGCTCTTTTTCCATTGGCACGGTTCCACAGTTCGGCCCTCACGCTAGGGGGGAAAATCCTCCAAAGAGGGCACGCCAATTGGTGCTCTATCATAGAGCCACACCCGTGCCAACCATATTAAGAGGTGTTTTTTAAAAATAAATGGCGGAAGTTTCGTCCTAACAAATTACTGGACTGATATCTATCTTGAGTTGGGAGGTTTGGCTACGGATTTCCATAGAGAGGAAGTGGTTTACCACCTCTCATGGAAGCTTCCTTGATGATAGGGCCAATCCCATAATTGTAGGGATCCCAACTTCCCTTCCTCCATCTATAAAAGCTTGCTCATCTCCTTTGCAAGCTGGTTCCCAAGAGCTTTCACATCCTTATGCTGCAAGAGCCTTCTTGATTCCCTCAAGGTCAAATCCAAGCAAGGAGACTATTGTCAAGTATCTGGAGAGAGAGGCTTGTCCCATCCTTGACAGGCTTTATCGAGACATGTTTTGCTGACAACCCGCCAAAGGAGAGTGCTGCATCGAAGCTATGGTTGTATTCTTCTTTTTGACTCATTAATGATAAGCGACTATTGGTTATGGTTCCACTCTTGTTCTTGATTATGTTCATGAGTTATGTCCTCTTCGACTGACATATAGTTGTATATACTGGATTTTATGCTTGCATTTGTGTTGTTTCATGCATGTGCAGGTGTCCGATCACGGAGATCGTGAGGATTTTGATCTGCCAGGGCAAAGGAACGGGAGCACCACCTCTTCTACAAATGACAGCGTTGGATTCCAGGTAAGCATTCATCACAAGTAGGTTTATTTGCAATTAGGAACCTGTACTGTAGTGTGTTTGATTTTTGCTAGACCCGATCTGGGCTAGTAGGGATCGCCTCTGTCCGCAGAGGGGATTTACCTCCTCAACAATTTGGTGACTCCACTGGGGATCGAACCCAGAATCTCTGGTTTCACAGCCATCCAATCAGTGAGTCATGTAATAAAATTCCACAAATTCCTTGATGATAGGGCCAATCCCATAATTGTAGGGATCCCAACTTCCCTTCCTCCATCTATAAAAGCTTGCTCATCTCCTTTGCAAGCTAGTTCCCAAGAGCTTTCACATCCTTATGCTGCAAGAGCCTTCTGGATTCCCTCAAGGCCAAATCCAAGCAAGGAGACTATTGTCAAGTATCCGGAGAGAGAGGCTTGTCCCATCCTTTATAGGCTTTATCGAGACATGTTTTTCCGACGACCCGCCAAAGGAGAGTGCTGCGTCGAAGCTATGGTTGTATTCTTCTTTTTGACTCATTAATGATAAGCAAATATTGGTTATGGTTCCACTCTTGTTCTTGATTATGTTCATGAGTTATGTCCTCTTCGACTGACATATAGTTGTATATACTGGATTTTATGCTTGCGTTTGTGTTGTTTCATGCATGTGCAGGTGTCCGATCATGGAGATCGTGAGGATTTTGATCTGCCAGGGCAAAGGAATGGGAGCACCACCTCTTCTGCAAACGACAGCGTTGGATTCCAGGTAAGCCTTCATCGCAAGTCGGTTTATTTGCAATTAGGAACCTGCACTGTAGCGTGTTTGATTGTTGCTAGACCCGATCTGGGCTAGTAGGGATCGCCTCTATCTGCAGAGGGGATTTACCTCCTCAACACTTTTCCTTGGCTTCAAATCTTAATGAATTATTTCAAAACTAGCTGAAAATTGAAAATTGAAATAAGCTGAAATGCTACCTACTTACTCTAATCAGCTGTCCAACTGTTGGTTAGGTAAAATGAAACATCCAATGCAACCATTCAATCATTATGTACTTTGATAGATTTTTCTGCATTTTCTTGTTGATTATCAAAATTGAAATTCTACAACCTATTAGAAACTTGTCAACAAATGAGAGGATAAAGAAATACTTGATTTTCTTTGTTGAATCTAGAAAATTTTTAAAAGGATCTTCCAAGATATATACACTAATGTTTAACTGATCTAAACAATTGTACATCTATTTTGGATGGCCTCCATGCCATGAAACTGAAATGTTATGTTCATCTTTATCTCCCTGAAAACTTTCAGATAAACTTTGTGATCATATTCCTACTGATTGTAATGTTTGACTGTTGAAACATTTATCACCTTGATTCTGAAACTCATAGTTAGTTAATGGAGGCAGGCTTTGAATGCATTCAATATCCAACATATCTTCTATTGGATCATGAAAAACTTGGGAAAATTGCTGCAACCTATGGCATATAGGATTCCATGGGACTTCATAAACTTAAACAAGTTGCTCATCCTTTTCTTTAAAGATGTTATACCACATTTCCTTTAAAAGATGAAATGATTAAAAATATAGTGGTATGGAAATTTATTGTGTCATTTGATCAGATGTTTCAATAAAATTTGATAACTGTACTTGTGAAACTAAAGATCTTTATTAAGAGTTTCATTGTCTTCTTTGTTGCTAATCATAATATCCAAAGACTGTTGATGGTTGATTGCATGAAAGTTGGCTCTAATAAACTAAAATGAAGCAAAACAAAGAGGTAAAGAAACTTCACTTACTTCAAAATTTTGTGCTTTTTCTTCCTCAATCTCATAGATGATTTTCATTAGCTGATCTCTATATTCCATCTGTTGAATATGCGTTTTTTCATCCTCCAAACTAACTACTGATTTCTCTATAAAGTTAGTTTGAATTTGAAGAACATAATTGTCATCATATTGATCATAGTCAGGAAAATCATTAAATGAAGGAATGCCATCAAACATACACATTAAATTGGTAGATTCCTCTTCCACATATTGATCTGTAAATCCATTTTCTAATCTATGATAATTGGAATTAGCAGGAATTTGTTCATGGCTATCAGCCTCTTCTATTTCTTCATGGTGATTTTGAATAAAGAATTCATCTTTCATAGTGATCTTCTGTATGATTTCTTCTATTTTACTTACCAAAAGGCTGAGTTTTACCTCTGCAATGTTTTTCTTCTCTTCTTCGGCTTTCAACTTTTCCTTTGCAGATTAACTTCTACATCAAATGCAACGTTTTGCATCTATACAAGTGTTTCTGAATCTCTTTCTCTTAACTGAAATTCTATTTCTGGATCAAACGCACTTGGATAATGTAAGAAAGCTGAATCATGAGGAGGTATAATATTTTCTGGCATTGAATAATAAAATTGATTAAATCTGGCAGAAAATTTATGTATTGACTCATTTGGTTGTCTTTTTAACTGGTTATATTCTTCTATGATCACAAAAAGATTGACTTTAATTATCCATCTATCAAGAAAAAGTTTGACAAACTGCTGGAAATTTGATATGCTTGCATTAGGCATATTCTTGAACCAACTCTTTATTCTATTTTGTAGAGAAAGAGCAAAAAGTATGATCCTAACATCATCTTCATCAATCTCAAATAAATCCAGATAATTTTCAAAACCTTGAATATGTTTTTGGGCAGTGATACCATTCTCTCCATCAAATCTAGGAAGATGTTTGTAGTAGTTATCAGGAAAATCATGGAGTATAGGAGGTAAAATGAGGGGCTTATATCTATCAGGAACTTTACAAGGTACAAGAATATGCACAGGGATTGTAAGATCGGTCTTGATTATTTGAGGTTTATTAATTGGAAAATTATCATTATAAGATTCATAAGAAAGTTGCTTGAAGGGATTAGGAAAATTAGTATTTAAAATCTTTAAAGGAAAATAATTAAAAACTAATCTAAGATCTTCTCTAAAATAAAATATACATTGAAAAAATTTCTCAATGAGAAAGAACATGATGTCTTGGATTGTAATCCAAGTTAAAAATTCTGATCTTTCCATATTATTCTTTCAGGTTCATTCCTTTAGTGGAGTCTTGATTGTGAAATTGATTTGGAGTCACCAGGTGGATGATTTTAACATTTGTGTGTCTGATCACTGTCCACCATCATAGATAAGATTTAAACCTGTAAAATATTTCTGAAGAAAATGTTAGTATTCCCCAGTATGGTCGCCAATATGTTATCACTCAGTAATTTCTCAAGGTTAAAGAAAGAACTCACCAAGGTAACCACAAACCTACTTTTAAGCCTTAGGATCTAGCCTTCCTAATGCTCAGAGAGGGCTCTCTCTATAAGATTTAACTTTGTTGATTATATTTGATTTTAGGCTAGTTATGTGGAGAAAATTGGTTTTTGGGATTTTGATTTGGTTGGTGGGAAAATCACTTATTCAGATGGATAGCTATAGATCTTTATTCCATTGGGCAGATGGAGTCAATGTGTCAAGCAGCCAGATCAAGATCAAGGTCTAAAGGTAAATGTTTACAAGGCAAGATAGTAGAGTCACTTCAAATCTTCAAAGGCTGATTGTGAAATGGTTTTGATCGGGATAAAGATAAATTAAGGGTTCTTAAATCCAGATAAGGAGTGAAAAGGTAGAGGTCAATCGAAATTAGGGAGAAATTAAGGGTTCCTTGGTCTGGATATCAGTAGAAAACATTTAAATGAAAATCAGTCAATAACAGAGTGCTTTTAACAAATTCTAAAATTAAAATTCCTGATTTCACATTAAAATTTAGAACACATTTATGAATGGATGAAAAACATAAGAAAATTGATAAAATGACAAGTGAAATACTTCACTACAATGGTCGAACACATGAGTCCTGTAATATGATGCTTTTTTTTCCTGTGATCCAGTCTGCTAACTTGAACTTGATACAAAAAAACCTTGGGTTCAGAATATTACAGCTACATAAATGTTCAAAAATTTAATCCACCCTCAATACTTCAAATGATGAAGTATTTATACAAATTCTAAACTAGAATATCTTGAAAAAATATCAAGATTGGTTTACAAATATCTTAAACTGTATTATATAAATAGAACTTAAATAAAGGACACTCAAAACTAATGAATCTATTTGGCACTATATTTATGGATTGATGATGACAAAGAAGAGAAATTCTAATTTGATAGCAACTCTTAGCTGATTATGAGGCATCCAAGTCACTAACTATTTCCTTCCTTTGTGCATTTTGCTCCAAAATTTTTGCAAACTTGGGGTCTAGTGATACGTTTGTATATCTCAATTCGAGATAGATATGTAAAAAGTGAAAGAATTTATTGTAGATAAATATGTTATTGAGATAAAACTCTCTCTCTTTCATAAAATTTCTCTCTAGTTATTCACAATAGGCTCTGCGAAATGATGTGTAAAACTTAAATTTGCACAGTCCGAAAAATAGGCTGTGAAGATGAGCATGTATCTCTCATTCTCTAATACTTGTGTAAAAAGTGAGATAGATTTTTGTAGATTTACCTCTTAGGAACATAAACCTCATCCAATGTTTAAAAATTCATCTTGGATTGGCCACAATAGTTTCTGTAAAACTATGACTTAAATACGATTTTTCTGGAAAATGTCCCTTCCTGCTCTGTTTTCATCTTTTAACCTTGTTTTGATTTTAACTGTTTTTACTCTTACTTCGCATAAAATTCATTGTTCCTGGTGAAAGTGTTTTCATCTCTGTTTCACCATTACTGCCTCCATGTTTAATTTTACTGTTTTACCTTGACTGCTCTGTTTTTACTTTCACAGACAACCACTCAAATTCTCATTTTGAGAATTTGGAAGAAACATGTTTTTAACTAATATTAAAACTGCTTCCTTAAGCTTATGTTCTGACAACTTGTGCAAATTTGTTTCTCTTGGAATAAATGATTTCTTTCTGTTCTATTTCTTGGAATCTCTCATTTAAGGAAAATCATTTGAATTCATTTCCTTGTGAGTTCTTTGGAATAAACAGTTTTAACAAGTATCAATTGTTTTTCCAAATTATCCTCCTACTAATAACCTGCAAAACGAAACAACAGTTAATGAAATAGAGGCTTGAAGGGAAGCAAATAGTGGCTTTAGGGAACTGGAAATTCAATGAAATAAGTTCTATCCATATCAGGGGGCTTTTGATTCAGGCAGAAATGATCTTTTAGGTGTTTTTGTTGCAAATTCGCAGTTTAAACATAATAAGTTATGGACAGAACAATGGGTTTCAGATGACATAGTAGATTCATTATATTGGATTTACTGCATTGTGCAGGGTGCATATAGGTTTTAGCACAATGACATCAGGGTTTTTATATTGGCTTATGTCCTTTAGCGCATAATGGAATGGTAGCTTGTCATAGTGGACGAGTTATTTAACGCATTGTGCATGGGGTAAACTAGTGGTTTATCACACAACGAAATGGTGATTTTTGCATCGAGCAAAGATGGTAAGTGGAATTGGAAGGATTGATGCGATCCAATAGAAATATGACACGTGGAGGTGAGAGAAACCTTGAAAACAAATTTTTTCGTAAGGTTTGGGTTTGTTTATTGATCACATAATGAAATGTGCAAAGGGGAATGGTCATCGTTAGATCTAGCGGATAGGAGAGAAAGATCGAGATCTTGTAATGAAGTTGCGAGGTTAAAAGGTGTGGGGCCTGGGATATGTATGTGGTAGGATGTGTAAAATGTATTTAAAACACAGTTTTAATACATAGTTTGATAGGCAGATAGTATTGTTTTGTTAACAAATGAAATGCATATAAATGTAAATTTTGCATTGGCGGGATTTTTATATGTAACGAAATAATTTTAACCTATGGGAAGAAGCGGAATATATATCATGTGGGGAAAAAATACATAGGTTAAAACTAAAATATGGGCTTGGGATATATTATATATGCGGGAATTATATTATTACGGGATAAATGGTATATAAAAGGAGTTAATACATTATGTTAGTGTTAAAAATGAAATGAATGCGGGAAATAAAATACACTTAGGATAGTGTTAAAACATGATTTTAGGTGGGATTTTCATAGCGGAGGCCAAATGTTAACATTTTACACTTGAAAACTTAGGATAAGTGAATTTTTAGGGTTTTTTTACCTTTCCAAAGGTGAATATGCATTTTGACTTAGGAAAAGGGGTTTTAGTAGGGTAAAATGATTGATGTTATGTGCAAAGGGGTTTTTATGAAGGGGAAGGGTTTTAATGAGGTGGAAACCAATTCCTTGGTGCCAATCAGTTATTAAGACATGGGTCTGGTCCCACCAAAATTCAGAGAAATGCTCTGAGTCTTTATGATTGAAGGATTTAGTACTAGAACACATTGTGGGGAGGGAAATTAGTAATATGCCAAATGATTTTTATCCATGTGTTATGAAACTGCTTTCTTCCTACCCATAATTTATTCTACCATTTTTTCCTTTATTTGGGTGCATTTTGGCTTGAAAACCCTTTTTATTTTCCTTTTAACAACAAACTATTTAATTCTAACCTTATTACTTCCAAGGGCTCAGATTAAACTGCTGAGCTCCTTATTGTTCTCTACCTAACTACTGATCTACCAAGATTAAACAGTTTGGTTAGATCTTTATTCTCTATCTATCAACATGAAATTTAAAGCATGAATAATCAAGTTTGAGCTGTTTGATTATCATGGATTGTGGCATTTGAACAAGCTACACGCAATCTAGTTTGCAAAAAGTAAACTAAAGTAGTGGCATTTGGATTTGCATCACTTTCATGTTTTATTTTTATCTCTTTTTTGTTTGGGGTCCATTTTTCTATTATTTTTGATCATTTTTTCTTTCAAGTCCTTTGATTTTTCTATTAGGACTTTTACCCTCTTTACATTTTTTAATTTTCTAATATGGGAAAACAATTTGCAGAAAGCAAAGTATGTACATATTTACAAGACTAATCAAAGTCAATTCAAACTTATGAATCCTATTTTTATAGGACCTTAAGACGCTCTATAACTAGTTGGAATATGTTTGAGGAGAAATTTAGATACATTTGGAATTATCTGGCTACGAAAAATTCCCAATCTGAGAAACAACTGCATTATCAAAGAAAGGAGATTATTGAGCATTGAAATTTCCTAAAAATGACCCTGCTGAGTAGTTTCCAATAATGTTGTTATTGAATGCTACTGGCTCGTTTACTCCAATATCAGTGACTGTATGCTTCATAAAATTTTCACGGTCTACTCGAATCTGATTTGGCTTTCCATTATATGGTAACCACAAATGAGACAAGTCTGTTGCAAAATAAAAATGTAGTTTTTTCAGACCAATTGCGGCTTAAAACTAAGACGTAGAATTCAGGAATATCAACAACCATTATATCAATTATTTGGGTAAATTTGGGATTTGATGACAATCTAATGGAAACAGAATTTATTTCTCCTACCACTTCTACTCTGGTTCTATCTATTTGTATTATATGAACATGTGAACTCTGAGGAGTTATATTCAACTTAGCACAAACTGATTTTGGCATTATGTTTGAGGAAGTCCTTGAATCTATCAAACAGTTATGGATGTTTTTGTTGTAGATCTCATAGGTTAGGAGAAATGGATGAGTATGAGAGATGGATCGATCACCTATCATAATTAAGTCTGTAGCATCAATTTTCATTGAAGGAGAAGGTGGCTTACCCATTTCATTAGCGGCTTGTACTGTGACTGGAGCAGGTAAGTTTGAAGCAGGAACCACATTTAGATCTCTGAGTAACATTTTATTTTGATGTTTCAATTTAGTAATCTCATGGATTGAAATGTTAGCTCTTGTTTTCTTCATATCTTCTACTACATTATATTCAATAGTGTCTGAGATGACCATTGTTTTAGATGTAGCTGAAATATCTGAAGTAACAAGACTTGTTTGTGTAGCCTTTGAATTAGATTTTTTGCTTACAGATTTTTGTTTAGCAGGAGTTGAAAACTTTTGCTGTTGGTTCAGCTGTGTCGCTCTAGTATTTTTTTTACTTCGTGTGCTCACAAGTAAAGCTTCAAGTTGTTCTTCATTTGTTAGGATAAAATCCCACATTCCATTTAGTTAAACTTCTTCTTCTTCTGTTTTACTTCCTCTTCTTCTTGATCAGATTCAACATTGGATGTGATATTTGGAGGTTGAGAATTAGAGGATTGACCTTTCTTAAAATTTCTAAAAGTCTTCTTTGAGCTATCATTTTCAACAACTTGTTTTTTTATATCTTCCATCTCATTGGTCATGGTTTTCAAAACCTTTTGAAGACCTTCTACATCGAAAGCATCTTTTGATGTCTTCTTTTTGGAATCGTCTTTGAAAGACACTTTCTTTGATTTTCAATCACCTTGAGAATTATTTTTCTCAATAGTGGTTATGCATTTCTCTACAGATAGAGATTCTTTCATATTTTCTACAAGTGTTGTCAGTTTCGCTCTATCAACAAAAATAGCTATATTAGATGAAAGAGATGAAATATACCACTTAATTTGAACTTCTTCTCCAAGAACTGCTGTGGAAGGAATTTTATTGAGTAATTTATTAAACCTTGAGTTGAAATCTTTTATATTCTCGCCTGTTTTAGATTTTATATTTGACAAATCATTGATGAGCGTAGCAGTGGTCCTGTCATCCCCAAACTTAGATAGCCGTAATACAAATCTTTTATCGCATAAAAGTTGGGATGTGCGGTTTGCGCACATCGCATTTTGCAAAATTTAAGCGGTAAACATTACAAACTGTAAAAGTTATACATGACGACATGCGAATTCACGACATTTAATTTCTCGAGCATGCGAAATGACTTATCTCATATCAAAACAAATTTCGATATCTAATGGCTTTAAGCTGGTTGAAATGAATTTCTTGTAATGGTGTAAGAGATCCGACTTTGAAATTATTATTGATGATTGTTATTTATTTGAAAAAGGTTTAATCCATTCACGCATGTTTGATATAAACAACGGATTTGACTCTCTATTCTCCATATTTTTTAATACTCTCCTTGTTCTCAGGAAATAATTTAACAAATCAAGGAATATTGAAATGAGTAAGAAGGGCAAAGAGATTTCTCAAGCTCTACCTACTGAAGACTCAGAGATGTCTCCCTTATTCTCAGATACTACCTGCAACAAGGAATGCGACAGTTCCTCATGGGAAACAATGTGTTAATACTCTAGTAACTCTCTAAGTTGTGATATTTTGATTTATAGTTGTAAGAACTCTAGAGGTAACCACAAGCCTACTTTCAAACTCTAGGATCTAGCCGTCCTAGGGTTCAGAGAGGGCTCTCTCTATAAAATTTAACTTTGTTTGATTTTAAAATATTAGGCTAGTTATGATTGTGCAATTGGGTTTTGGTTTGATTGATTTGGTGGGAAAAATCACTTAATGAGATGGATAATGGGAAATCTGTTTGTCCATTGGGCTAAGGAGTCAAAAATCAAGTAGACGGAGCTAGGATCAAGGTCAAAAAGTCAAATGTTTTCAGGGCAAGATAGATAACCCTTTGAAGATCTTGGAAAGCTATTTGGTGAGGTGATTTGATCGGGATAAAGAGAAATGAAGGGTTCTTTGATCCGGAAAAAGGAAGTAGTAGGCATAGGTCAAATGAAAGAGGGAGAAATTAAGGTTCCCAACTCTGGAAATCAGCAGAAAACATAAAAATGATAAACAAAAAAGATAGGGTGCTTTTAACAAATCCTGAAGTAATACTCCTGTTTATTCATTCAAATTTGGAACACATAATGGATGCATGAAACAAAGAAGATAAACAATGACAAGTAGAAAATGCATCACTTCAATAGCTCATCACATGAATCCTGAAATATGATGCTAGTTGATCTGATCCAGTCTGCTACTCGAAATTTGCAACACAAAATCCTTCAAGTCCAACAAAAATGACTATAGAAATATTCAGTAATTTTTTCCATAATAATACTTCTAAAGATGAAGTATTTATACAATATTTGTTTACAAAAATATCCTAGAATGCTTCTAGGAATAATCTAAGGAAAATAAAAATATCTTTACAACAAAATAGATACAACTGCTTAACAAATCAGCAAGTTTTCCTATTTCTCCAATAAAAATAGAAACTAATTGTGGATTAGGTGCAGCTGGCTGCCTTGGTGTCCCCTTTGCTAGCCAAGATATCTCAAATCTGTTTTGAAATATTATCATCAATATCTTATACTCTTTCACTCTGATTTATCTTTATCCTCTGATACTTTGACTCAGATACTCTTTAACCTCTGAAAAATTGTTTTACCACTGTAATAAATTCTTCTTTGGCTGTAAAAATCAACAAACTGTTTTCTTCCTTTTATCTGGTTTTTAACTTTTATAGTAAATCAGTAAGTGATTTCCAAGCCTTCTCATTTCGAATTTGAATCTTTTTCAACCTCCTGAAATTTTCATCTGCCTCAGTATATCTGGAAAATTTTGGTTTTATGACAAACAAATACCTTATCGCATGCTGTAGATAAAATAAATCTTCAAAGCTTATGAGTAAGACCTTCCCTATTGGAATGCCTTGTCCACTTGTATTTTCAACTTTCTCTTTTGCATACTCTCTGATTTTCTTATTGTAATCTTCTTGAGGCATAAGATTATCATATATGACCAAAATGTTAGGCAAACTTCTTTGCCTCAAATTTTCAAATTTAACCATAAACTTGGCTATGGCTATGTTCATATTCTAACATTTCTCTTCAAGATATTTCATTAGATTCTTCTTTGAGATGACTTTCCTTACGTCAAGGATTGTCTATATCCTATCAGTGATTTGTATTTCTTCCAAATCCTGCCTATTTTTTTTTGTTTAAAATTTTTATCAATTCTATGGCTTGCTCAGGTTTATTGCCTAGCTCATATTTGGTTTTCTGAATCTGTGCTAGTGCCGCTTTTAGTAAATATCTTTGTTCAAAGATTCCCTGAATTGAGGGCCATACATCATTGATGGCTTCAGTGATTTTGTTCCATAACTGATTTTCACATATGATATTGGTTCCTTTAAGGTCAAATCCTTTTGAAGTTTCTTCAGTTCTTCATTTAACCTATTGGCTCTTTGCTCATGAGTTTTAGCATTTATTTGAGCTAACTTCTTTGTATCTTCAAGGTTATCAGTCATGTTTTTCAATCTGTTATCTCACTTGTTTGTAGTGTCATTTATTTCATGGCTATTACTAATTTACTGGGCTCATCTGAAGGTTGAGCTATTGTAGTAGATGACTTTGTAGCTAAATTTGTAGATGATGTCATTGGCACAACAGTAGCTAGTGATTTGTTAGGTCCCTATATTACTAGTATAGTCCCTTATTGTTGTTAGTGTAACCCCATTATTGTTATTATTGTACCCCTGTAACCCCCATATTGTTATTATTGTGCCCTTAAATTATTATTGTTAGGTCGGCTAGGATTACATTGTGGCCCCATGGACTCCTATATATAGAAATGAGGTTTTTTAATTTGAATAATCCAAGAATTGTTCATTTATGTAATGTATTGGAGGTTGCCCCCTTGAAGTGGCTTATTTCTAAGGCGTTGATATCTCTTTTATCCTATTTTTGGAGCTAGTTTCACAACATTTGGTATCAGAGCTTTGGATTCTAGGGTTTCGCTGCTCCAAACATGTCATCGTGGCATTTTCGCTATAACTTTGTTTCTATGAAGGTTCAGAAGCTGAAAGTTTTAGGGTATGAAGCCAAAATCCTGATGAACATTGTCGTAAAATTTCAGAGCTTGGTTCACAATTTTTTCAGAGATATGATCTGTGGAAGGTAGGACGTTTTGCAGGATCCTGAATTTCACTTAAAAAGGTCATCGCAGAATTTTCGCTATAACTGTTTTTCTATGAAGGTTCAGAAGCTGAAATTTTTAGAGCGCGAAGCTAAGATGCTGAGGAATATCATTGGAAAATTTCAGAGATTGGTTCGCAATATTCTCGAAGATATGATCTGTGGAAGTTAGGTATTTTTCAGGCTCCCTAATTTCATCTCAAAGAGGTGATCGTGGGAAAATATTCATAACTCTCTCTCTGAGCATCGGATTGGAATTATGTAAAAAGTGACTGGAAGTACACGGACTATAGTTTCCTTTCTATAAATTTCAGAGCCAAAGGAGAAAACAGTGACACGTGGCAAGTCGTACAAGTTCACTCTACTGAACTAGTCCATAATTATGTCATTGTGGGACATTGGACATAACTTTGTCTTGAAGAATCCAAATCAAGTCAGACCTGTGGCATTTGAAAGAAGCTTCAGAGGACTACTACAGGGGAAAATTTCAGATATTGAGGATCTGCAATTATAGAGATAATTCAATTTCAATATAGAGATCTGCAAAAGCAAGTAAAAGGTGTGTATTAATTGTTTTCCCGAATTGGATAAGTCTTGTTTGAAGAATCAAGTTGAATTGATTCCAAGGGAATATTGTAGAATAGATATCAGTATTGGTTTCTAAAATGGCCCCTAAAAAGAATTCAACACCCATTAAGCCTTTAGAAGGCTCTACTATGACTCATGAAGACGAAGAATAGCAACATGGCATATCAAAATTACAAGAGCAAGTGCAACAAATTTCACTCTCGCAAAGAGCAACAAAAAATGACATGGAAGTTTTGAAGAAAGGTGTGGAAACTAAGATGGATGGTTTGAAGAAAGGCATGGAATCTAAGATAGATGGCATGGAATATGGCATGGAATCTAAGATGGATGACATGGAAGCTAATATCGATGAAAAAATGGAAAACATGAAGAATGATCTAAAATTAGACATGGAAGTTTTGACAAAGTTGATACAAGAAATGTTTCCTAATGGTGAAAATATAGTAGAGGAAACTCATGATGAGAACAAAATAAATGTTAATCATGATTTCATAAACTCTAATGTTGGCGAGAAGAACCACCATATTCCAAAAATGGATATGAGGAAGTTTGATGGAAAGGATCCTGTAACATGGAAACTACATATGGAAAAATATTTTGATCTCCATAATGTGCAAAACACACAAAAGGTACGCATTGCAACTTTACATTTAGAAAAAAATGCATTTGTATGGTATCGAAGGCTTTTCTCCCATAAAAAAATTGTCACTTGTTCATTTTTATGGACGAAATGATAGCACATTATGAGGATACAAAGAGAAACACCTTCTTTAGCCAATTGATAAATCTCAAACAAAAGGGTTTGGTGGGGGAGCACATTGAGGACTTCCAAAAATTGAACATAAGGGTAGCTGATATTTCATAGGAACACAAGATTGATCTCTTTATAGGTACTTTAAAGGATAACATCCAACATGAAGTTCATGTTTTGGAACCTGATTCATTGGAGAAGGCATTCAGGTTGGCAAGAAAAGTTGAATGTAAAATTATGGCAACAAGGAAACCTACCACTCACTTCTATAAAGAATGAAGGGTTGCTATGCCTAGATTTCCACAACCTACAAGGTTGACACCACAAAAATTGGAAGAAAAAAGAGCAAAAGGGCTTTGCTGCAGTTGTGGTAGTAAATACACTAAAGGTCATAAGTGTGCTGAGAGGAAATTATTTTACATAGATTGTGAAGAGGAAGAAGAAAATGAACAAGAAGAGGATATACACCAGGAACCAACCCTAGAAGAGGAAGAAATGAGTCCGACCATGTCGTGTAATGCATTGGAAGGAATTACCACTCCTCAAACTCTCAAGATAGAAGGACACATCAAGAAGAAAAAGGTAATAGTGTTGATTGATTCAGGTAGTGCCCATAATTTAATTCATTGTAAGGTAGCCAAGGAATTGAATTGTTTCCTATACCCAACACCAGAATGTCAAGTGATGGTTGCAAATGGAGGAACTATAAATTTCTCTGGAAAATGCCATAATATCAAGCTAACCATGGGGGAATATATATTGAATATTCCAATGCTTTCCATTCCTATGGGAGGTGCTGATGTTGTAATAGGAGTACAATGGTTACAATCTTTGGGGACAATAGCTTTTAATTTTCAAGAACTTTTCTTGAAATTTTTTTCAGAAGGAAAGGAAGTCGAATTACAAGGTATTGCAGGGAAGCCGGGAAAGATAATAAGCTCTAATGTCATGACAAAGCTTCTAAAGAAAGAACAATGAGGCATAATTGCACAATTATGCTCACTAGAAGCTCCAACATCAAAATCATCTATTTCTGCAGATCTCCAAAAAGTCTTGGAAAATCATTCCAAGGTGTTTGAAACTCCCAAAGGACTCCCACCTATTCGCGATCATGATCATGTTAGTCATTTGATTCCAAGAAGTGTTCCTCCAAACATCAGGCCTTATAGATATCCTTATGTCCAAAAGAACGAAATTGAACGTATGATTGTAGAAATGTTAGAGGTGGGTATAATTCAACCTAGTCAAAGTTCTTTCTCTACTCCTATATTATTGGTACATAAGAAGGATGGATCATGGCACATGTGTCCGGATTATAGGGAGCTCAATAAGCTCACCATTAAAGATAAATTTCCCATTCCTGTGATTGATGAATTATTGGATGAATTACATGGAGAAATTTTTTTTACCAAGTTGGATCTTCGTTCAGGATATCATCAAATTAGAATGAAGACTGAAGATATTCCAAAAATAGCATTTCGAACTCATGAGGGTCATTATGAATTTTTGGTCATGCCTTTTGGCCTTACCAATGCACCTTCTACATTTCAAGGGTCGATGAATTCCATTTTCAAACCCTTCCTTAGAAAATTTGTGCTAGTATTTTTTGATGATATACTAATCTACAGCAGGTCTTGGAAGGATCATGTTCAACATGTTGAGAGGGTGCTCAAACTATTGCAGGAGAAACAATTATATGCAAAAACATCCAAATGTTTCTTTGGAGTACAAGAGGTGGAATATCTGGTTCATATTGTATCTCACGAGGGTGTTAAAGTAGACCCTAACAAAATTAAAGCCATTAAGGAATGGAAAGTCCCCACAACCATAAAGCAGTTGCGAGGATTTCTCGGGTTAACAGGGTATTATCGCAAGTTTGTTAAGAATTATGGGAGAATAGCAGCACCTCTAACAACATTATTGAAGAAAGATGTATTTTCATGGACTCCTGAAGCAACTAAGGCCTTTGAACGTCTTAAAGAGGCAATGTGCCTAGCACCGGTCTTAGCTACACCAGACTTCACAAAAACCTTTATTGTGAAATGTGATGCCTCAGGAAATGGAATTGGTGCAGTTTTAATGCAGGAAGGAAGACCCATTGCTTTTGAAAGTCGTCCAATCAAAGGAAAGTATTTACAGAAACCTATTTATGAGAAGAAAATGTTAGCAATACTGCATGCACTAAAGAAATGGCGAACTTACCTAATGGGAAGACACTTCAAGGTAAAAACTGATCATGATAGTCTTAAACACTTTTGGAACAAAGACTATCTTCAGAAGAGCAGCAAAAATGGGTCACAAAGATGTTGGGTTATGACTTTGAAATAATCTACAAAAAAGGAAAGCTTAATGTTGTTGCAGAAGCACTCTCAAGAAAGAATGAAGAGGTGGAAGCATTGCTTTGTGCCATTTCTATTATCCAACCAGATTGGATAACCGAAGCAAGAGATGAATGGAAGAAGGACAAAGATGTATGGACACTCATTCAAAATTTGTAGCAATATCCTAGTACATCTGATACATTTAGTTGGAAAAATGATTCCTTATGGTACAAAGATCGCTTATATCTTTGTAAGAATTCCCAACTAAAACAAAAGATTCTTCTGGAATTGCACACTTCTCCTTTAGGAGGACACTCAGGATTTTTAAAAACTTACCACAAGGTGAAGAAAGATTTTTTTTGGGATGGCCTTAAATCTGATATTCAAAAGTTTGTGGTGGAATGTTTGGTTTGCTAGCAGAATAAAGTGGAGACAATTAAGACCCCGGGACTTCTACAACCTTTATCCATTCCAAGTCAACGTTGGGAGGAGATTTCAATGGATTTTATCACAGGTTTACCTAAGTCCGAAGGAAAGAGTGTCATCATGGTGGTAGCTGATAGACTTACCAAGTATGCACACTTTTGTGCATTATCTCATCCATTTAAAGCAAGTACAATTGCTACTACATTTATGGACACAATTCAAAAGCTACATGGAAACCCAAGGGTTGTTGTGAGCGACAGAGATCCCATTTTTACTGGAAATTTTTGGACGGAGTTATTTTCTTGTTTGGGTACTCAATTAGCTCATAGCTCATCTTATCATCCTCAATCCGATGGTCAAACTGAGATAGTAAATAAATGCTTGGAAGGATATCTTCGTTGTTTTGTATTTGATAAACAAACACAATGGGTCAAGTGGTTACCTCTCGCTGAATGGTGGTATAACACTTCCTTCCATACTGCAGCAAAAATGACCCCATTTATGGCACTTTATGGATATCATCCACCATCCATCACATCATCTTTAAGGGAAAATTCGAAGGTTCAAGCAGAGGAAGATCACATCGAGCATCAGCAAGAAGTTCTCCAACTCTTAAAGGATAACCTGAATTTGGCACAAAATCGAATGAAACAACAGGCAGATCAACATCGCAGCGAGAGAAGTTTTGATGTAGGAGATCGGGTATTTTTACGGCTACAACCATATAAACAAATGTCCCTCAAGCTACCTAAGAAGGATAATAAATTATCGCCAAAGTACTATGGTCCTTACAAGGTGTTGCAAAAGATTGGTACTATGGCATACAAATTGGAGCTTCCTGCTTCTTCGCGAGTACATCCAGTTTTCCATGTTTCATGCTTAAAGAAGGTTATAGGTGAGAATCTTCCAGTTCAAACAATATTGCCAGAACTTGATGAGGAAGGAAAAATAATATTGGAACCTGAAGTGGTCATGGAAACAAGAACTCGACAGCTACGGAATCGATCAATTTCAGAGTATCTCATCAAGTGGAAGAACTTACCCACTGAAGATTCTACATGGGAGGATGAGAATTTTATACAGAAGCACCCGTAGCTACTCAAGCATTGAGGACAACACTTTTTTGGAGGAGAGGGGCATATTAGGTCCCTATATTACTAGTATAGTCCCTTATTGTTGTTAGTGTAACTCCCTTATTGTTATTATTGTATGCTTGTAACCCCCATATTGTTATTATTGTGCCCTTAAATTATTATTGTTAGGTTGGCTAGGATTACATTGTGGCCCCATGGACTCCTATATATAGAAAGGAGGTTTTGTAATTCGAATCATCGAAGAATTGTTCATTTATGTAATGTATTGGAGGTTGCCCCCTTGAAGTGGCTTATTTCTAAGGCGTTGATATCTCTTTTCTTCTATTTTTGGAGTTGGTTTCACAACATGGTTCTTTGGATGCCAACTCTTTTGATAAATTTGAAGGCGCAACAGTAGTGACCATGGGAATTACTTAAGGGACTTCCTGTTCTTTTGTAGTTTCATTTTCAAGGACAAGCTTGTCCATCTGAATTTCCATTTATTTGATTTGTCCTATTAGCTGAAAGATTAAGTTAATAATGTCATCATTTTGAGTATGTTCTTGTATTATTTCTTTTTCTTGAGGATGTTTAGTTGATGGCAGTTTAAGCTATTTCCTCAATTCTTCAATGTCTTCATTATTTTTCTTCACTATTTGTCCTTTTGCTTTAACATTTGTAGGATCATATCCTACTTAGAGAACTAACTCTTCTAAAGACTTAATCCTTAGGTCTTTAGCATGTAATGAGGCTTTGTCAACCTTCATTTGATCTTTCATGTTTATGATTTTATTTTGAAGTTTTTGAACACTCATAGCTTTGGTTGTAATAGTAGAATACGAAATCTCTGAACTCTATCTATGAAATTCTATTTGATCAAGTGCATGAATTTTCTCTATTTGTACTTCTAGATCAACCTTTTTGTAGTTTGCAACTGTCTTTGGAGTCTTCACTAGAGGCTGTAATACTAACATGATCAACTTTTTATTTGAGTAATCAAAGGCAGATAAAAGTTTGTTTTGAACACTCGGTGTTTGCTTCAAATATTGAGAGTAAATCTCATTTTTAATCTCTTCATTCTTTGTCTTGATTTGCTTGTATTTTTCTCTTATATCAAGATCCTTTTCCTCTATTGTCTGTGAAGATGATGCTTCCATGTTTTTCTGTTTCTCTATCAACTGTGCATTTGAATTATCAATCTATTCTTCATTCAAATTCTCTGTAACATTCTCATTTGTGATGACTATAGTAGCATCTGTGTTTGTTACTGGGACATTTGTGTCTTCAACCTCAATGGTTACTTTATCTTTGTCAACTGAATTTAACTTAGGCCTTTTATTATATATTAATTTGAACCTAGTTTTAGTAGTGGTTTCATCAATATAAGAACCTTTTTCTCTGACTCTTTTGATGGCTTTCTCTGCTTGATTTGCAGTTTGTAAAGTGTGACTAGTGTCACCTTGCTTTACTGCATCTATTAAAGTTTTTTTTGTCCACTCAGTTTGATTGACATACTTCTCAATATATGGTTTTTTCTCATGAATGTAGGGTGTTAGTTTACACTTTACCCTCATTTTACTAAGTATTCCTTGTGGATCATAGTTTCAGGAGAAACTCTCTTCAAATCTGTACTCTAGTAATTGTTTGGCTACTTTTGTCTCTACATCTCTTTGATTACAAATAAATGGCCCTATTTAATGCTTTAGCTTGAATTGTGTTTTATTCTTTGCTACTAGAAAGTTAATAGAATAAGAATTCAAGATTTTCTTGATATATTCCAAGGCAAAAACACTCATTGGTACAAATTTGGGTAGTTTGTAGAGTAGAATATTAGAGCCATAAACTCTGATTTCTATGTGTTTCTCATATAAATACCAATCTCCAGTCCTTGTATGTTCAGATAGCTGTAGGATTTTCTTCATTTCATCACTGATCCTTGGTTGTTCAGTGTTGGTCAACATATTGATCAATGGATGGACAAAATTATTAGTAAACTCTGCAAAAGTGAATTTTGTGGACTCTTTTCTAATCAATGAAGTCTAGAAAATGATCGAAAGTGGTTTTTCTTCTATATCAAGCTTCTGTAGAGTTATAAGGAACTTATGTACTTGAAAATACAAAAACATATGGAAGATAAAATATGTGTATCTAAACACTCCTTCAGTTGGTAACTTGATCAGTTGATCATGGATATTGTTAGCAATGTACTCAACATAATTAAAAATTACAGAGGGAGGTTTTCCTCGTGTAAAATTAGATAGGAACCCTAGGATGGATTCATCAGTATGCTTATATGTAAAGTATCCTAGGATGAATGACAGCATGGAAATGACATGCCTAGACCCCTCTAGAAATTTTAAAGTATAATATGGAGGATTGATTTCAGGAATTTCTACATGTAAAGGCATGAAGACTTGGAAAATCTGAAATATTTTGGAAAAATCAAGGCCAATGTACAACTTAGTAAGTGTTTCTATTGACAGAGGAAATAATTTAGGATCTGGTTTGAGTTGTAACATTTGGTTTATGGAAGCAACAGTAATAGTAAAGAGTACCTCTTTGTTTGCATTCATCGTTGCCCTATTTTCAGGTGAAAAATAACTTTGACACCACCTAATCACCTCTGGGCATTGATAAGTGACTGGAACAACGTATTTGGGAAGGTTTGATTCCCAAATCTGGACTTCTTCCAGCTGATCTAAGGAATTTTCATAGCTCCAGCAATGGAGGTCTAATAAATTGAATTCAACAACAAGATCTGCTATTTTATAGTCAACATCTGTTAAAGGGATGTGCTCAATGTCTACAACAAGAGGTTGTAGAGGATTCACAATGATGGTAGTCTTGGAAGATGCAAATGGAGTAGATTTAGGCATTTTTAGGCTTTTAGGACTACAAAAACTCTGCTTCTGGGCTTTCTAGTTACTTCTGTAAGATTAAATAGTTTACAGAAGTATTTTTGACTCTGACAAAGGTTTTTTTTTGGATGAAAATTAGTTGAGTATGGTTCTTTCCTTGGATTTATCCTTCAATTTCAATCTTCAACTGAGTTACAGACTCTCATTGGTTTATGAAATTGAAATAGGGCTTTCTTGGGCTTTTTTAATGGATAATTAGACTAAAAATCATTTGAAATCAAGCAAAGAGGTTCAGGTTATCTTTAGAGGATTTCTGGGCTTTAATTGGAGTTTAATATAGTATGTAAAACTAGAATAAACCCAACATTTTCCATTAAAACTGTGCACAGTCTAAAACAGGGTTTTGTAAAAAATTTGACAAGGTTTAGCATGTTTTTTGGACCTTTTTTTATAGGCTTTCTTTGATAAATTTAAGTTCTGACTGTATTTATTTTTTTATTAATGTTCATTCAAAATGATAATAGGTTCAATTTCTTTGAAAAATACCTGTTTTACACAGGTATAGGTATTTGAAAATGACTTTGAGGCATTTAACAGGTTCCTGGTGTCTTTTGAAAGTAATTCAGGACTTCCAGCAATCTTCAACAGCTATAGGCGGGCTTTTCACTGGTTTTGGGCATAAATATTGTATACAGGTTTCTTTCTTTGAGTTGGAATGGAAGATACGGTCGATAAGTGTATAAAAGGTACAAATGGTGTGATTTTAGAGTTTATTAGGAAAATTAGGGTTGAACCAGCCTGCAATTAATGGAGGTCATGTCAGGAAATGGGCGTTTTTTGGGCTTCAAAGGGTAGAAACTGTGAGTGTTTATCGCGCGGGTTTGAACGGTAAGTGGTTTCAATCAAATCAAATGCGATCCAATCGAAATGAGCCACTTGGAGGAGGGAGTAAAAAGCTAAACAACCTATTTCACATGGAAAGATAATGTGTTGATATCACGCAACTTTATTTGCGATATGGATTTTCAATCATTGGATCGGGAAGCTCGAGTGTGAACGACGTAGATTTAATCTAGAAGTTGCATCGATATTTGGAGTGGGGTCCAGGTTTTTGTATGTGTTAAATTAAAATATTTAACATATATTTCAATGATATGGCGCGGGTATGTTAATTATATGGTATATAAACCTTTTGACAAATGTTTTAATACCATAGGGGCTGGGATTTATTTTGTTGATACGTTTAAACCCATGGGAATAAAGGGCTGGGTTTATTTCATCACATGGGATATATAACATAGGTTTAAACTTTAAAATAGTGGGTTTTTGTGGTTATTTAAATATAAAGGTTTTAATAATATAAGGGAAGGGTATATAATAAGGAGTTAATAAATATAAGTTAGAAATTTAAAATGAAAATAAAGGTGTAATGTAGGAAATGAATTAAAATAAAAAATTTAAAACTTAGTAAAGTGTAAAGATAGACAAATAAGCATAGTTTGTCCCATTTTCGTTTTTCACACTTAAACTTAGGATAAATGCATTTTGTAGGTTTCTGAGTGTTTTTTGAATGGAGATGAAATTAATTATGTAGGGTTTTTAATTTTACTAAGCAAAAATGTGTTTTTACTTAGGAAAAGGGATCATAATCATGGATGAGGGTAAATATGCTGATGAAATGGGGTTTATATAGGAAATCCAATATTTTTAACCAATCAATTATCGAGCCTTGGGTCTGGTCTCAACAATAGTCATAGAAATGCTCTAAGCCTCTTTAATTGAAGGTTTAGAATACTGAGTTATTGTGGGGGAGGGGAAATTAGTAATTTTTGCTTGATGATGCTTTATTACATGCTTTGCACAACTGCTTTCTACCTACCCATAATTATTTCTAACATTTTTACTTCATTTTCATGGGTGCATTTAAACTTGCAACCCTAAATCCATTTTTCTTTCAAAGCAAAAAAACTATCTAAGCCTAACCTTATTTCATCCGAGGGCTTAGATTAAACTGTTGAGCTCCTAATTTATTCTCTAACTATCTACTGATTTGTCAAGTTTAAACTATTTGACATATCTTTATTCTCTATCTAAAACATGAAATTCAAAGCATGAAAAGTTAAGATTAAACTATTTAACTGATCATGGATTATGGCATTTATTGACAATCTGCACATAATCATTATTCTTGCAGTGAAATTAAATAGTAGTGGCATTTTGAATTTCTCACTTTCAGGTCTTATTTTATCTCTTTTTCTCTTGGGGTCTATTCTTTTCTAAGTCCTTTGATATTTCTTTTAGGACTTTTACCCTCTTTTCATTTTTTTTTTTTTTCATTTTTCAAAATATGGTAAAACAACTTGCAGAAAGCAAGGTATGTACATATTTACAATACTATCAAATTCAATTAAAAAATTATGAACCGTATTGCTATAGGACCCTAATAGTAGCTCCACATGGGGATGGCATTTCCTAGTGAAATGTCAAGAACTTTAAGACTAGTAGCCTTTGAATTTTTACTATAATGACGCTGTAAGTATCTTCTGATCTCTGCAAATATTCATACTTATGATATTTTACCTCTCAAAGCTTAGGGCCTTCTCTTCGGGCTTCAAATTTGTTTGGAAAACATCAAATCAAATATAAAATCTTCAATGTATATGTACAATGGTGAAAATAAATGAAACTAAATATTTGTTATTTCATAGGAGTAGTAGTGCTTCAGCGTTCTACCATTTACTGGTCCATCTAGCATAGTTGATCTATCCATTTCTTTCAAGTAGAAAGCAATGTTACCTCTGTAACCATAAATCACATAAGGCCCTCTCCATAGAAAATCAAATTTTCCATGTTTACCTTTGTCTTCTTTTCTTGAATCCCATTTTAACACTTTGTCTCCAATGTAGAAATCATCTTCTTTAGTATTTTTGTCAAAAAAATTATTTATCTTATCCTGGACAACTTGAGACTTAATGTAAACCTCTTCCCTTTTTATTGCAAGTGAATAGTTTGATTTATCCTTCTTTGAATGTTACTTGTTTCAACTTGTAACTCTTGGATAATCTTCATTACTAGTACTCCTAAAGAGGATGAAAAAACAACATCCATTCCATAGACAAGATGGTAAGGGGATGTACCAATAGATTTTTTATTTGTAAGTCTATCTGCCCATAAGGCATTAACTAATTTCTTGTTCCAAGTATTTTTGTTATATTCCAGTAACTTTTTGATTATGTTTACAAGGCTCTTATTTGAAGATTTAGCTAGGCCATTACCTTGAGTGTAATGTGCAGTAGAATGGCCTAGGGTAATGTGATATTTATGGCAAAAGTCAATCATATTTTTAGATTTGAATGTTGCTGCATTGTCAGTAACTATATTTTGGGGACATCCAAATCTTGAAAGCATGTTGCTTTCTAAGAAGGAGATAATGACAGTATTTGTGGCTTGCCTAGAGGGTATGGCTTCAATCCACTTGGTAAAATAGTCAGTGGCTGTCAGAATCCACTTGTGTTGGGCTGATGATGGGGGGGGGGGGGGGAATTAGTATTTTGCAAACTTGCATACACAACGTTTATGAACCGAACTCGCATATACACGCGGATATGCTGAAAGGAAGTCGCATGTACTGATATAAATTTCTAGATTATAAAGTATCTCAGGAACAAACTTTAAAACAGATTTACCAGTTATGCATCAAGTTAGACAATCAGTAAATATGTGAAGTAACAGCAGTATAAAACATCACACAAGTGGAACACACATGAACACCAAGATTTAAGGTGGAAACCCAATTCGGGAGAAAACCACCGCTGTTGTCATCTCTGTCTTCAATATTTATTATACAGAAAACTGTTTACAACATTGTATTGATGCAGAATCATATCAGTACGTAGGCTTCTACCTGCAGAAGGCTGCAACCTTCACTTGTTTACCAGCTGCCACTGGAAGGGAGCTCCAACCCCCTTTATTCTCATTTACCAGCCACTCCTAGAAGGGAGCTTCAACCCCCTGAACATAACACCAAATTCTACTGGCAGAAAGCTTCTAATTCTATACTGAAGGCTTCAACCCTCAGACCCACTACAGACCATGTTTCATCAATTTTCATACTGGATCAAACAACATCAACACAACCCTTTATCATCAATCATAAACTTTTCCCAATACTTCAATTAGAACTATGAAAACACTGTAATAAGAACTTCAGGAATAACCCAGACTTCAGAACAGATATGCAGATACAAATCAACCCTGAACAGTCATTAATTCAAATAGCATATGCTACTTTACTTCACTGAAGCCACGTATATACACGCTTCTCTGCACACCAACCTGCGTATACTTCTGTGTATTTTTCAGAAAACCCTAACTGCCATATGCTCTTTTAATGAAGCGAACCCATGTATATACGTGATTTTACTGAACTCAAATAGCATATAGATCTGTAAATTTATATTTTGTAGGACAGGTCAGATCTATAAAACTTACCCAGATTTATTCATTTTCTTCAGTAGACTTGCGCCAGTTCTTCATCATTTCTTCAACAGATCATACTAGAGATTCATCATCTTCAAATCAAGATATCTTGAACCATGATTATATCCATGGGTGCATCATAGATTTAAATATATCAATTAAAAAATAGAATTCATCCATGCAAATATTCCTTAGAGAATTTTCATTCATTAACGACCCTTACTCATGCACCCCTTTGCACTATGATCTTCTTCTCCTTATATAGTTTTAGCTTTTACCAATACCATGAGCCAAAACCACACCACTTCCAATGGTATTCTTGGACAGAATCAAATAGACAATACAACGCTCAATACTGTGTGCCAATAACATGGTAAAGCCCCCTGGTTTTATAAATTTGGAATAAAAATGGGCATATGTGACTTGCGACGTACTTATAATCGTACATACGCGACTTTGCCTTTACAAACCCGCGTATACATTGTGACATATTAAAAATAACATTTCTCTGGCATATACTGGAATTATTTTCTCTGTCACATATGAAATGATTTGTAGATACATCATTCTTATATTTTTAACCCATAGGTTGCCATCAAGGACAACACATTACATCATATTGCCAACAATCTCCCCCTTTGTACTTGATGGCAACCAGGATGGTGTTTGGATCACCACAACAGATATTCTCCCATTATTCAAACACCATGATATTCTCCCCCTTTGACATCAAGGGAAAAGGGTAGATCAAAACCAAAACAAGGTTTCTCTTCCCTTGTAGAACGATGAGCTCTGTAGATCTAAAGTGCACTGAATTTACCATGCTCCCCCTGAGTTCATGCTGAATATTTAGACAGATTTTTCAAAGAAGTACATGACTCTATAACTCAACCGAGTATGACCATTCCTATCACCAAGGACTCATACTTACATCAATGATCCATCCAAGTGGATTTACATATCTGACTCAACTTCCCAACCAAGTGGGTTTACAAATTTGACTCAACTACCCATCCAAGTGGGTTTACAAATTTGACCAAGTCCTTACATGAATGAATGTAACAATTTTACATCATAGGTCACAACATGACCTTTTCATCAAATTACAGATATGAAAGACCAAAATACCTCAAGAGAGAGATCATATTTCAGAACCATCATAATGCCAACAATGCATTGCTCTCAGCAAGGCTAATGCTCCCCCTGAAACTATGCATCCTGAACATCTTCACCAACCAATTCATCAAAGAATATTCATAAAAAATATATTAGAGAATGAAACAGAAATGTAAGAACTAGAACATCACCAGAGATACCCAACAGCACCGCAATTGTTCTGAAAATGCTGACCAGAAAATTATGCCAGCAAAAACCCATACGCAGTTTTCTGTATATAAACTCGCGTGTATACGCGACTGTCCTTTATGAAATCCACGTATCCAATTTAATCTTCTGAATTTAAGCAGATCTGATCTTCTGAGTGGCAGAGACAAATCCCAGCTTTTGTCTGAGATATTTGAAGGCTTCCCTGGGAAGAGGTTTAGTAAATATATCAGCAACTTGTTCTTTGGAGGGAACATACTCCAATTTCACCTTTTGTTTAATCACCTGTTCACATAAGAAGTGATACTTGATAGGAATGTGCTTGGTCTTGGAATGCATAAAAAAGATTCTTTGAGATACTGATGGCACTTGTATTATCACACATAATGGATATGGGAGGTGAACATGTGATTTGAATGTCTTGTAAGGTCTGCATAATCCAAAGAAGTTGTGTGCAACATGATGCAGTAGCCACATATTCTGCTTCTACTGTAGATAATGAAATAGAGATTTGCTTCTTGTTGAACCAAGATACTAATCGGAGCCCCATATAGAATGCACCACCACTAGTGATCTTTCGATCATCAACATTTCCAGCCCAATCTGCATCTATGTAAGCATGAAGAGTGAGATCAGAATTATTTGGATACCATAGTCCAAAGTCTTGAGTTCATGTAGATATTTGAATATTCTTTTGACAGCTTGAAGGTGAGACTCTTTTGGATTAGCTTGGAATCGTCCAACAATCCCAACTGCATGTATAATGTTTGGTCTTGTCCTGGTTAGATAAAGTAGACTTCCAATCATGGATCTGTATTCTGGTTGATTCACTATGGGAGAATCATCATGAGAACTGAGGTTACACCCAGTTATCATTGGTGTACTTACAGGTTTGCAGTCTTCCATCCCATACTTCTTCAAAATTTGCTTGAGGTATTTTGCTTGTGATAAGAATATGCCATCTATTGCTTGTTGCACTTGTAAGCAAAAATGTTAGTTCCCCAAGTAAAGACATTTCAAATTCTTGCTGCATAACAGATAACACGGAGAAACGAATTAGCGAAAGTACGCTGGCGGAACCTAGAGTAGAGGGGCAGAACCTTGCGAATTAACAATGAACGTGGTTTAAGGTTGGAAGTGGTTTTTATCGCACCTATCTCGACGGGCAAGAGGTATTCAAGAGATGGGGAGTGATTCCATAGAAATGTTGACATGTGGCGAGGTGGACCCACGGAAAACCGCCTTTCACTGCACGCCATCGCGCGTTATTGTTCAACCCAGGAAGCCCAGCGATATTGTTGAGCACCGTCGATCTGGAGGGAAGCCATCGGACGGTGGTCGTATGAGAAAGATGCACGAAGGTTAACCAAAGTATGGTGGCCATCGCACGTTATTGTTTGCACGTCTTCACTGAGCGATATCCGTCCGATCAAATGAGGCGGCGCGACGCGATAAAAACCGTTGGATGGAAACGATCGTTAGCGATGGGCCCAATTTTAATTATATTGCTTGGGCCGTCGATTATTTATGTGGGGTTGGAACCAAAGGTATATTTAAAATCCATTTGATAAAAGCGCTGGTTATTAATATAAGGTTCTATCATATATTTAATTGCCAAAGGTTGTGAATAATATTTATTTATTTATCAAATTCCACGAATTTGATAAATAAAATTCCAATAAAAGAAAGAAAAACCATCAGCGGAACGTTAATGTTTCTTAACCTTGGCTATAGTATTATTTGGCGGAGATAAAGATTACCTTTGGGATGATTCTTGCATGGAATAACGAATATTGGGATTTCAAATTGGATTAGTTCGAATTTTAATATGAATACCATTAGCGGTTGAGTGGTTTTCTACTCATGGTATTAATAAAGGAAAAACTATATAAGGAGAAGGGTATTATGGTTCATTGTGCGCATATGAAAGGGTTTTTAATAAATAAATCTCTTTAAGAGATATCTGCATATATGACGCACCTATGGATATGATCTAGAAATGATGAATATCTATGATGATCAGCAAAAGAAATGATGAAGACCTGACGGAAGACTGATGAAGAAATTGAAGAAAGAGGAAGTACCCTGCCAATAGAAGGTGGAGTTAAAATCAGGGGGTTGGAGCTCCCTTCCAGTAGTGGCTGGAGAACGAGAGAAGGTTGTAGCCTTTCTGCAGGTGGGTGCCTGCATGCTGGTATGAGTGTGCGCTAGTACAATATTGTAAGAAGTTTTATTTATAATAAATATTGAAGACAGAGGCGACAACAATGGTGGTTTTATCCCGAATTGGGTTTCCACCTTAAATACTGGTGTTCATGTGTGTTGCTTATGTGTGATGGTTTATTCTGTTATTATTGTACATGCTTACTGCTTACTAAACATATGAATGATGCAATGATCTAAGTAAAGAATTAAACGTATAATAAGATATCTGGACATATGCAAGTTTTCTTAAGGATATCCACATTTATATGCGATTTGGGTTTAGTAAAGTAACGTATGGGTTTAACAGGAAAAAAAAAAGTGAAAAGTTTTCAGTCAGCTCTAAATACTGATTCACCCCCCCCTCTCAGTGTTTTTCTCAACAATTGGTGTCAGAGCAGGTCCTTCTGAGAAAGCTTAACCGCTAGAAGGAAGATCAATCAAATATGAGCAATCAAGATGGAATAGCTTCTATCAGGCCTCCGCTCTTCAATGGAAGCAATTTAATCTTCTGCAAAACAAGGATGAGATCTTATCTTTAGTCTCTGGGTGTAGATGTATGGGCTATTGTTGAAGCAGGATATCAATATCCAGCTGCAGTACCAACAGATCCAACGGAAAGAAAGAATTATGAAACAAATGCAAAGGGAGTTAATGCTCTATTGGGAAGTTTAACAGAATCAGAATTTTTCAAAGTCATGCAGCTGAATATAGCAAAGGAAATATGGGAAAAAATAATTCTAAGTTATGAAGGTAATGCAAAGGTAAAAAGTGCTAAACTCCAAACTCTCAAAATTCAATATGAGAACCTAAAAATGCATAATGAGGAGAGCATTGCTAATTTCTTTTTACGTCTTGATGACATTGTAAATCGTATGAGAAATACGGGAGAAATAATAACCGAATCTACTTTGGTTGAGAAAGTTTTAATATCACTAACGATAAAATTTGAATCAAAAGTTTCTGTTCTTGAAGAAAAGCAGGATCTTCAAAATCTTACTGTGGTGCAACTTCATGGCATACTAGCTGCATATGAAATGAGAAGAGGAGGACCATCTGAAGTCAAGGAAGCCGTCTTTAGAGCTTCTACAAAAGGGAAAGAAGTACAAGAGATATAAGGATCAGGGTATATCTCAGAAGAAGATGAGGTAAATTTTGTAAAGAAACTCCAACTTGGTACAGGACAGTTTAGAGGTAAGCTTCCTTTCAAATGTTTTTCTTGTGGAAGAGTTGGTCATTATGCTGCTAAGTGTCCTCACAAAGAAACACATGAAAAAGGAAAGGAAGTAGCAAGAAGGAATAAGAATCGGTTTAGCAATAGAAAAAATTACTATACACATGAAGACAGTGATGGGTTATCAGACAGTGAGGAAGAATGTGAACAAGATCTTAGACTTCTCATGGCATTAGAAAAAGAGACCAGAGAAGAAAAGGATACTTTTATGGATGTTTTAAAGGACAATGATTTTCTTAATGAAATCAATCAACTCAAAATATGCTTAGAAGAAAGTAAAATATCCATAGAAACTATGGAGAACCAGCTTCAAGAAAAGGAGAAACATAATGAGAAATTAGAATGTGAAATAGTAAGTCTAAGAAAGGAAATTTAGAAAGTAAAGATTTTGAATCTTAGATTTGCTTAAGGATCTGAAACCTTGGTTGAGATTATCAAGGTACAACGTTCTCCTCTTCTAAAGACAGGTCTTGGATATATCGGAGAATCTTCTTAGGCTTCAACACCAAATTATCTAAAAGCAGCTATAGCCAATACACAACATTCTACCCCTCAGCAAGAGAGTAAAGAATCTCTACAGATAAGGCATGGCCATCTCAATTCAAAGAACACTAACAGGAGTACCTTTCAAAGAAACGCCAATCAACAGGTAAATTCAAGTAGGAGATTTCATGATCGTAGAAATTTCTTCTTCAATGGACAATGTTTCTCATTTCAAAATATTGGTCATAAATTTGTTCAATGTGTTGCATATAAAACCATCATGACAAGAGAAGCAATAAATAAAAGGATTGATATTGGAACAAAGAAGAATACATATAACAAATTTATCCTCTTCAAAATGAAGTTGAATGTGCTTATTGCAATAACTTTGGTCATGAAGAATCTGAATGCAGGAGCAAACTTCACCCAAAAGAACATTTTCCTTCAAACTCAAAAGTGTGGAAAAAGAAGGAATTACAGGTTGAAAATTGTGGCATAGCTTTATTTGCAGAAGGTGAAGAAAATCAATGTTACATTGATGGTGGATGCTCAAAACACATGACAGGTGACAAAGATAAACTTCTTGCATATAGTGCTCTAGAAAAGGAAAAGAATGTTACATTTGGAAATGATACTCCTGCTGTCATTAAGGGAAAAGGGTTTGTTTTTCTAAAAGAAAAGGTGAAAGCTAATAATGTCATGTATGTGGATGGATTAAAGCATAACCTGTTAAGTGTAAGTCAAATGTGTGATCAAGGAACTGAAGTTGTCTTTAGTTCAAAATAATGTATGGTACGTGATCTTGATACAGGTAAAACAATTATAAAAGGAAAAAGAACTCCAAGCAACCTGTATGTATTGAAGAACTGCAAAGAACAATGTTACTTGAGTAAATCTTCAGAAAACTGGCTATGGCATAGAAGGTTGGGGCATCTGAGCTTCTCTCAAATCAACAAATCAAGCAGACTCAAAGTTGTTCGTGATCTTCCCAATATTACTCTACCTGAAAGTATCATATGCAAATCTTGCCAATTCGGTAAGAAAACCAGAGTGCAATTTAATGCCAAGGAAGGATCATCAAGTAAGCCTCTTGAACTCATTCATACTGACATATGTGGACCTATGAGGAAAAATTCACCACATGGTGAAGAACACTATATCTTATTCATTGATGATTTCTCTAGAATGTGTCGGATTGGGTTGCTTAAACACAAAGATGAAGCATTTGAGAAGTTTTAGATCTTCAAAGCACTAGTTGAGAATGAATTAGATCTAAAAATCAAGTGTCTCAGATCTGATCGAGGAGGAGAATATACATCCAATGAATTTCTTGAATTCTGTGAACAACATGGCATAAAAAGACAGTTCTCTGTAGCTGGCACTCCACAACAGAATGGCGTTGCAGAAAGAATGAACAGAACAGTTCAACAAATGGCTAGAGCTATGCTTGATGATTCCAGAACACCTGACACATTTTGGGGAGAAGCAGCACATACAGCAGTAAATATTCTTAACAAGGCACATGTTCATGTAAATAGTGATAAAACTCCATATGAACTCTGGTATGGTAATTCTCCCACTATAAAGCATTTTAGAATTTTTGGAAGCAAATGTTTTATCAAAAATAATGATGAAAAACTTGGCAAGTTTGAACCCAGAGCAGATGAAGGAATATTTCTTGGTTACTCCTGTAGGATTAGGGCATATAAATGTTACAATAAAAGACTTCGGAAGATTGTTGAATGTATATATGTTGTTATTGATGAGTCTCCCGCAGCTCCAAAAGAAGAAAAACAAACAACAAATGAAGATGATGATGATGACATATATCCTTCTACATCAAATAGTAATGATATAAACAGTGAACCCAATGAAGAACCCGAAGATGATTTATCTGAAAAGGCTCCATCCAGATATGTTCAAAAGAATCATCTAGAATCTCAAATTTTGGGAGAAAAGGGAGCAGGTGTACAAACAAGAAGGAATCTTGTGGGATCTTCTAGTTACCTGGCATTTATATCCACTATTGAACCACAAAATGTCAATCAAGCCAGCAAAGATGAATGTTGGATTCAAGCCATGAATGAAGAACTTGATCAAATTGAAAAGAATCACACTTGGGAATTAGTACCAAGACCTCATGACAAAAATGTCATTGGAACCAAATGGATATTCAAAAACAAGTTAAATGAGAATGGGGAGGTTATAAGAAATAAAGCTAGACTTGTTTGCAAGGGGTATGCTCAACAAGAAGGTATAGACTTTGAAGAAAATTTTTCTCTTGTAGCTAGACTTGAAGCCATAAGAATGTTTTTTGCTTTTTCAAGCTTCCAACATATCAAAGTTTATCAAATGGATGTTAAATCTGCATTTCTCAATGGTGATCTAGAAGAAGAAGTTTATATAGAACAACCAGAAGGATTCATTTTGGGAAATGATGAAAAACTTGTTTGTAGACTTAAAAAGGCTCTATATGGTCTCAAACAAGCTCCAAGGGCATGGTACTATCGTCTTGACAAATATCTTCATCAACAAAGATTTTCAAAAGGGTCTGCTGATAGCAACTTATACACAAAAACTGAAAATGACAAACTATTGATTGTGGTTGTATATGTTGATGATATCATTTTTGGAAGTAATGAAGAGTCTATGAGTCAGAAATTTGCTTCTGATATGCAGCAAGAATTTGAAATGTCTTTACTTGGGGAACTAACATTCTTTCTTGGCTTGTAAGTGCAACAAGCAACAGATGGCATATTCTTATCACAAGCAAAATACCTTAAGCAAATCCTGAAGAAGTATGGCATGGGAGATTGCAAACCTGTAAGTACACCAATGATAACCGGATGTAATCTCAGTTCTAATGATGATTCCCCCACGGTGAATCAACCAGAATACAAATATATGATAGGAAGTCTACTTTATCTCATTGGGACAAGACCAGTCATTATGCATGCAATTGGGATTGTTGGACTATTCCAAGCTAATCCAAAAGAGTCTCACCTTCAGGCTGTGAAAAGAATTTTCAAATATCTACAAGGAACTCAAGACTTTGGACTATGGTATCCAAAAAATGCTGATCTCACTCTTCATGCATACACTGATGCAGATTGGGCTGCAAATGTTGATGATCAGAAAAGTACTAGTGGTGGTGCATTCTATATGGGGCCCCGGTTAGTATCTTGGTTTAGCAAGAAGCAAAGCTCTATTGCCTTATCTACAACATAAGCAGAATATGTGGCTGCTGCATCATGTTGCACTCAACTTCTCTGGATGATGCAAACCTTACAAGAATTTCAAATCAAAAGTTCACCTCCTATCTCCATTATGTGTGAAAATACAAGTGCCATAAGTATCTCAAAGAATCCTATTATAAATTCCAATACCAAGCACATTCCCATCAAATATCACTTCTTACGTGAACAAGTGCTTGAACAAAAGGTGAAATTGGAGTATGTTCCCTACAAAGAACAAGTTGATGATATATTTACCAAACCTCTACCCAGGGAAGTGTTCGAATATCTCAGACAGAAACTGGGAGTAGTCTCTGCCATGTAGAAGATCATATCTACTTAAATACAGAAGATTAAATTGGTTGTGAGGTGCTGTTGGGCATATCTGAATGCATAGGCTAAGGGGGAGCATCAGTCATATGAAAAGGATGCATTGTTGGCATTTATAAGTTATTTTGTTATATCATGTTTGAAGATGCAGCATGATCTCAGGGGGAGCATGGTATTGTCGGTTCAAAGGATCTTGATCAACTCTTTTCCATTGATGTCAAAGGGGGAGGAAAAGAAACAAAGGGCTTATATAAGACAATCAGAGGAAGAGTATTGCCATCAATGCCAAAGGGGGAGATTGTTGGAACCGATGCCAATACGGTCGACTGTGTATCCCAAACTGGTAGACAGTGGAGTTATATACATTCGTTGAATATAAGACTGAAGGTAAATTGGGATCAATGTTGGGGATTGATCTGAGAATTTTCTGTGCCTTTATTGAATTGAGCAAGTGTAATATATGAACGGGTTCTTGATGAAGGAATTGTGAATTCCTGCAACCAACACAGAACTCAGTGACTCGGACTTTCATTGGAACAACTCTTTAGAATTACGAACAGTCCGAAAGGATTTCATCGGAGTTGTATAACAGTAATTGTGGTTATATGAACTGATAACGTGGAGAAACAAATTAGCGAACGTACACTGACGGAACCTGGAGTAGAGGGGCGGAACCTTGCGAATGAATAGTGAACGTGGATTAAGGCTAAAAGTGGTTTTTATCACACCGCTCTCGACGGGAAAGTAGTATTCAAGAGATGGGGAGAGATTCCATAGAAACGTTGACACGTGGCAAGGTGGACCCACGGAAAACCGCCTGTCACTGCGTGCCATCGCGCGTTATTTTTCGACCCAGGAAGCCCAACGATATTGTTGATCACCGTCGATTTGGAGGGAAGCCATCAGACGGTGGTCGTATGAGAAAGATGCGCGAAGGTTAACCAAAGTACGACGCCCATCACACATTATTGTGCACGCATCTTCGTCGAGCGATATCCATCCGATCAAATGAGGCGACGCGATGAGATAACAACCGTCGGATGGAAACGATCGTTAGCGATGGGCCCAGTTTTAATTATATTTCTTGGGCCGTCGATTATGTATGTGGGGCCGGAACCAAAAGTCTATTTAAAAGCCATTTGATAAAAGCGCTGGTTACTAATATAAGGTTATATCATATATTTAATTTCCAAAGGCTGTGAATAATATTTATTTATTTATAAAATTCCACGAATTTGATAAATAAAATTCCAATAAAATAAAGAAAAACCATCAGCGGCACATTAATGTTTCTTAACCTTGGCTATAGTATTATTTGGCGGAGATAAATATTACCTTTGGGATGATTCTTGCATGGAAGAACAAAGATTTGGATTTCAAATTGGATTAGTTCGACTTTTAATATGAATACAATTAGTGGTTGAGTGGTTTTCTACTCATGGTATTAATAAAGGCAAAACTATATAAGGAGAAGGGTATTATGGTCAATTGTGCGCATATGAAAGGGTTCTTAATAAATAAATCTCTTTAAGAGATATCTGCATATATGATGCACCTATGGATATGATCTGGAAATGATGAATCTCTACGATGATCAGTAAAAGAAATGATGAAGACCTGACAGAAGATTGATGAAGAAATTGAAGAAAGAGGAAGTACCCTGCCAGTAGAAGCTGGAGTTAAAATCAGGGGGTTGGAGCTCCCTTCTAGTAGTGGCTGGAGAATGAGAGAAGGTTGTAGCCTTTCTGTAGGTGGGTGCCTGTGTGCTGGTATGAGTCTGTGCCAGTACAATATTGTAAGAAGTTTTCTTTATAATAAATATTGAAGACAGAGACGACAGCAACGATGGTTTTCTCCCGAATTGGGTTTCCACCTTAAATACTGGTGTTCATGTGTGTTTCTTATGTGTGATGGTTTATTCTGTTATTACTGCACATGCTTACTGCTTACTAAACATATGAATGGTGCAATGATCTAAGTAAATAATTAAACGTATAATAAGATCTCTGGACATATGCAAGTTTTCTTAAGGATATCCACATTTATATGCGAGTTGGGTTCAGTAAAGTAATGTATGGGTTTAAGAGGAACAAAAAGTGAAAAGTTTTCAGTCAGCTCTAAATACTGATTTAGCCCCCCTCTCAGTATTTTTCTCAACAATTAGTTCCCCAAGTAAAGACATTTCAAATTCTTGCTGCATAACAGAAGAAAATTTCTGACTCATGGACTCTTCATTACTTCAAAAAATGATATCATAAACATATACAACCACAATCAATAGTTTATCATTTTCAGTTTTTGTGTATAAGTTGCTATTAGCAGAACCCTTTGAAAATCCTTGTTGATGAAGATATTTGTCAAGATGATAATACCATGCCCTTGGAGCTTGTTTGAGACCATATAAAGCCTTTTTAAGTTTACAAACAAGTTTTTCATCATTGCCCAAAATGAATCCTTCTAGTTGTTCTATATAAACTTCTTCTTCGAGATCACCATTGAGAAAAGAATATTTAACATCCATTTGATAAAATTTGATTTGTTGAAAGCTTGAAAAAGCAAGAAACATTCTGATGGCTCCAAGTCTAGCTATAGGAGCAAATGTTTCTTCAAAGTCTATACCTTCTTGTTGAGCATACCCTTTACAAACAAGTCTAGCCTTGTTTCTAATAACATCTCCATTTTCATTTAACTTGTTTTTGAATATCCATTTTGTTCCAATAACATTTTTATCATGAGGTCTTGGAACTAGTTCCCAAGTATTATCCTTTCCAATTTGATCAAGTTCTTCATTCATGGCTTGAATCCAGCATTCATATTTGCTAGCTTAATTGACATTCTGTGGTTCAATGGTGGATAAAAATGCTAGATAGCTAGAAGACCCTACAAGAGTTCTTCTTGTTTGAACACCTGAACCCTTTTCTCCTAAAATTTGAGATTATGGATGATTCTTTTGAATATACCTGGATGGAGCCTTTTCAGATAGATCTTCTTTTGCTGCTTCATTGGGTTCACCTTCTATATTATCTCTATTAGATGCAGAAATATATACATCATGATCTTCTTCATTTGTTGTTTGTATTTCCCATTTTGGAGTTGAGAGAGATTCATAAATTACAACGTCAATGCATTCAACAATCTTCCAAAGTCTTTTATTGTAGCATTTATATGCTTTACTTCTAGAAGAGTAACCAAGAAATATTCCTTCATCTGCCCTAGGTTCAAACTTGCCAAGTTTTTCATCATTGTTCTTGATAAAACATTTTCTTCCAAAAACTTTAAAATGCTTTACAGTGAGAAGATTACCATACCAGAGCTCATATGGAGTTTTATCACTGTTTACACGAACATGTGCTTTGTTAAGAATATTTATAGCAGTATGTGTTGCTTCTCCCCAAAATGTGTCGGGTGTTCCTGAATCATCAAGCATAGCCCGAGCTATCTGTTGAATTGTTCTATTCATTCTTTCTGCTATGCCATTTTGTTGTGGGGTACTAGCTACAGAAAATTGTCTTTTTATGCCATGTTGTTCACAGAAATCAAAGAATTCATCTGATATATATTCACCTTCTCGATCAGATCTAAGACACTTGATTTTTAGATCTAATTGATTTTCAACCAGTTCTTTGAAGATCTGAAATTTTTTGAATGCTTCATCCTTGTGTTTTAGCAAGCCAATCCAACACATTCTAGAGAAATCATCAATAAACAGAATATAGTATTTTTCTCAACGGGGTGACCTTTTCCTCATAGGTCCACATATATCAGTATGAATAAGTTCAAAAGGCTTACTTGTTGATCCTTCTTTGGCATTGAATTGCACTCTGGTTTGCTTACCGAATTGGCAAGATTTGCATATGGTACTCTTAGGCAGAGTAATATTTGGAAGATCACGAACAAATTTGAGTCTGCTAGATTTGTTGATTTGAAAGAAGCTCAAATGCCCCAATCTTCTATGCCATAGCCAATTTTCTGAAGATTTACCCAAGTAACATTGTTCTTTACAACTTTTCAATACACACAAATTTCTTGGTGTTCTTTTTCCTTTTATGATTGTTTTTCCTGTATCAAGATCACGTACCACACATTCTTTTGAGCTAAAGACAACTTTAGTTCCTTGATCACACATTTGACTTACACTTAACAGGTTATGCTTTAATCCATCCACATACATAACATTTTTAGCTTTCACCTTTTCTTTTAGAAAAACATAACCTTTTCCCTTAATGACAGCTAGAGTATCATTTCCAAAAGTAACATTATTTTCTCTTTCCAGAGCATTGTATGCAAGAAGTTTATTTCTTTCACCTTTCATGTGTTTTGAACATCCACTATCAATGTACCGTTGATTTTCTTCTCCTTCTGCAAATAAAGCTATGCCACAGTTCTCATCCTGCAATTCATTCTTTCTCCATACTTTGGAAGTTGAAGTTATATGCTCTTTTGGTTGAAGTTTTCTCCTGCATTCAGATTCTTCATGACCAAAGTTATTGCAATAAGCACATTCAATTTCATTTTGAAGAGGAGAAAAGTTGTTATATGTATTCTTCTTTATTCCAATATCAATTCTTTTCTTTCTTGATTCTCTAGTCATGATGGTTTTGTATGCAACACATTGAACAACTTTATGACCAAAATTATGACATGAGAAACATTGTCCATTGAAGAAGAAATTTCTGCGATTATGGAACCTTCTATTTGTGTTTTCCTGTTAGTTGGTATTTCTCTGAAAGGTATTCCTGTTAGTGTTCTTTGTATTGAGGTGGTCATGCTTTACCTGTAAAGTTTCTTTGTTTCCTTGTTGGGTGGCAGAATGTTGTAGGCTGGTTGTAGCTTCTTTTATATAGCTTGGTGCTGAAGACTGAGAAGATTCTATGACATATCCAAGACCTGTCTTCATAAGAGGAGAACGTTGCACCTTGATAATTTCATCTAAGGTTTCAGATCCTTTAGAAAATCTAAGATTCAAAGTCTTTACTTTCTCAATTTATTTTCTTAGACTTACTACCTCACACTCTAATTTCTCATTGTGTTTCTCCTTTTATTCAAGCTAATTTTTTAGAGTTTATATGAATATTTTTTTCTCTTCCAAACATATTTTGAGTTGATTGATTTCTTCAAGAAAATCACTGTCTTCTAGAGCATCCATAAAGGTATCCTTTTCTTCCCTAGACTCTTCAAATGCCATGAGAAGTCTAAGATCTTGATCATATTCTTCCTCGCTGTCTGATAACCCATCACTATCTTCATGAGTATAATAACCTTTTCTAGTGTTAAACCGAATCTGATTTCTTCTTGCTACTTCTTTCCTTTTTCATGTGTTTTTTTATGAGGACACTTAGCAGCATAATGACAAACTCTTCCACAAGAAATTTTTTTGAAAGGAAGCTTACCTTTGAACCTTCCAATGCCAAGTTGGAGCTTATTTACAAAATTTACCTCATCTTCTTTTGAAAGACAAAGTCGAGATAACTGCTGTCCCTCTGGACGAGAACCGAATGCAAACAAAGATAAACAGATCAAAGCAAATCGGCTCGGAAAAGAAGGAGAGGACACCAGCTCAGCGCAAAAGAAAAGACAGGATGAAGAGTTAACAGTTTGGCGAATCCCTCAGGATCTTCGATCCAGAGGGATCGCTGCTTTATTTACCTTGTCACTTGGACATCTCCGCCGTCGTCTTTATATAAAGAGACATCACTGTTAGCTTAGATATGGAGAAATAGAGATGAAGGATACGCTTTTATGTAATTTCTGTAAAACATCAGCTTTGATTCTTAAGTTTCGTTGAAGACTGGTTCAATGTATTTGTGACCAATGCATTAATGAAAGTTTGGTGATTATTTCATCTCTGCGACTGGATTAAATTCAAGCGGTGTATCCTTGGAGGCTAAGGGCCCGGCCCCGAAGGACACTTGCTTCTGTACCATTACGATTTTACTTCTGTGTGGTTTGTTTATCATTGTAATTTGGTATGTTTTATAAGTTCATATTACATGCTCTGTTAAAGATTGAATCATTGAAGTTTCTACAGATAGAATCGTGTGTGACTCCGCATCAAGTTATTAATCCTTTCAAGAGTTCATTGCATGTTCTTACTGTTATGTTACAGAGCTGTTATATTCGTGTTGTGTGCGTTTCTAATGAATCAGTACTGTCCCATAATTCATTAATCGTTTTTGCTGTTCCTTTAGTGTGATCTGTGTGAATCGCCTTTAGAGTGAAAGAATGTTATTTGATTGCAAAGAGTGTATAGATTAAGTTTGGTTACAACCCGCGGGACTTAGTTATTTAATTGTTGTTCTATTTTAGAGTTGCTGTTCCATTCCAGAATTGCTATTTAATCCTTTATTTACTTTGCTGTTCCATTTATCCGCATTTGATGTTTTGGTGTGAGAGATGATCTAAGGCTGTAGTGAGTATTGACAATCACTGTCTAGCTCCCAGGCTTATGGTCTATGCTCTAGTCTCGTTTCCATCAGTTTCCGAAGGGATGGGTTATCATTGCCGAACCCTTGACTGATAAGTTGTTGAGTTTTCTGAGTGTGTGATTTATTCTTTAAAGTAATTTAATATCAGTTAAGCATCCGTTTACTCTTGTATTTCTTAAGCATTGTACTACTAGCATTACTCTGACAAATGAGCCTCGGATTGAGTCACTCTTTGTAATGAAAAAACGCTCTCGGGTTGACATATTAATGTGAGGTAATTAGAGGTGAAAGAGACCCTTTTTATAGCTCCACATTTTATAAGCTCTAAAGACGGCTTCTTTGACTTCAGATGATCCTCCTTTTCTCATTTCACATGCAGTTAGAATGCCATGAAGTTGAACAATAGTAAGATTTTGAAGATCCTGCTTCTCTTCAAGAGCAGACACTTTTGACTCAAATTTTGAAGTTAGAGATCTTAAAACTTTTTCAACCAGAGTAGTATCAGTTATGGTTTCACCCAAATTTCTCATACGATTTACAATATCATCTAGACATAAAAAGAAACTGGCAATGCTCTCTTCATTATGCATCCTTAGATTTTCATATTGAATTCTAAGAGTTTGGAGTTTAGCACTTTTTACCTTTGTATCATCTTCATAGCTTAGAATGATTTTATCCCATATTTCCTTTGTTGTATTCAACTGCATGACCTTGACAAATTCTGATTCTATTAGACTTCCCAATAGTGCATTGACTGCCTTTGCATTTGTTTCATAGTTCTTTCTTACCGTTGCATTAGTTGGAACTGAGGCTGGATATTGATAACCTCCTTCAACAATAGCCCATACATCTACTCCAAGAGACTGAAGATAGGATCTTGTCCGAGTTTTCTATAAGATTAAATTGTTTCCGTTGAAGAGTGGAGGCCTGATAGATGCTGTTCCATCTTGATTGCTCATCTTGCCTGATCTTCCTTCTAGTGGCTAAGCTTCTTAAGAAGGACCTGCTTTGATACCAATTGTTGGTAAAAATACTGAGAGGGGGGGTGAATCAGTATTTAGAGCTCATATGTATAATTTAACCTTTTCTTTTGCAAACTTGCATATGCAGCTTTTATGAAGCGAACTTGTGTATACATGCTGATATGCTGAAAGGAAGTCGCGTATACTGATATAAATTTCTAGATTATAAAGTATCTCAGGAACAGACTTTAAAACAGATTTACCAATTATGCATCAAGTTAGACAACCAGTAAACATGTGCAATAACATCAGTATAAAATAGCACACAAGTGGAACACACATGAACACCAATATTTAAGGTGGAAACCCAATTCGGGAGAAAACCACCGCTGCTATCATCTCTGTCTTCAATATTTATTATATGGAAAACTGTTTACGACATTGTACTGGTGTAGACTCATATCAGTACGCAGGCTTCTACCTGAAAAAGGCTACAACCTTCACTCGTTTACTAGTTGCCACTGGAAGGGAGCTCCAACCCCCTTTCTTCTCGTTTACCAGTCACTCCTGGAAGGGAGCTTCAACCCCCTGAACATAACACCAGCTTCTATTGGCAGAAAGCTTCTACTTCCATATTGAAGGCTTCAACCCTCAGACCCACTGTAGACCATGTTTCATAAATTTTCATACTGGATCAAACAACATCAACACAACCCTTTATCATCAATCATAAACTTTGCCAAATACTTCAATTACAACAGTGAAAACACTGTAACCAGAACTTCAGGAATAACCCAGAATTCAGAACGGATATGCAGATACAACTCAACCCTGAACAATCATTAATTCAAATAGCATACGCTACTTTGCTTCACTGAAGCCATGTATATACGTGCTTCTCTACACACCAACATGTGTATACTTCTGTTTATTTTTCAGAAAACCTTAACTGCCATACGGTCTTTTAATGAAGCGAACCCGCGTATATACATTCTTTTACTGAACTCAACTAGCGTATAGATCTGTAAATTTATATTTTGCAGGACAAGTCAGATCTATAAAACTTACCCAGATTTATTCATTTTCTTCAGCAAACTTGCACTAGTTCTTCATCATTTCTTCAACAAATCATACTAGAGATTCATCATCTTTAGATCAAGAGATCTTGAACCATAATTATATCCATGGGTGCATCATAGATTCATATCTATCAATTAAAAAACATAATTCATCCATGCAAATATTCCTTAGAGAATTTTCATTTATTAACAACCCTTACTCATGCACCCCTTTGCAGTATGATCTTCTTCTCCTTATATAGTTTTAGCTTTTACCAATACCATGAGCCAAAACCACACCACTTCCGATGGTATTCTTGGATAGAATCAAATAGACAATACAACGCTCAATACTGTGTGTCAATACCATGATAAAGCCCCCTGGTTTTATAAATTTGGAGCACAAATGGGCATACGCGACTTGGGATGTACTTATCCGCGTACATACATGAATTTTACTTTACAAACCCACATATACATTGTGACATATTAAAAATAACTTTTCTCTGGCATATACTGGAATTATTTTCTTTGTCACATATGAACTGATCTGTAGATACATCATTCTTATATTTTTAACCCATAGGTTGCTTAACATAGGCAACTCATCAAGTAGGTTTCCATTAAGGACAAATTCATCAAGTAGGTTTCCATCAAGGACAACTTCATTAAGTAGGTTGCCATCAAGGACAACACATTACATCATATTGCCAACAGGGTGAATTTCACCAATGAAGTCAAGACCCCATTGTTGAAATGGCATTTCTGTTGAGATGGGATTTAAGGGTAGGGGTAACAACTTTTTCTTTCCCTCAAATATTTGGCACTTGTGATAAGAGGTCACATACTTTTTGAAATCTGCAAACAAAGTAGACCAGTAAAAACCAACTCTCAGAATTTTGTCTGCAGTAGTCTTCCGGTAAAGATGTCCTCCTCAGTCACCTCCATGAAATTCTTTTAATACTTTGTGAGCTTCTTCTTTTAGCAAACAATTTAATAAAATCCCATTTTGATCTTTCCAAAAAAGTACATTGTCTAAAATACAAAATCTTACTGCCTTTAGTTTTAAGAATCTAGCTTTTGTTCTTGATAAACCAGGAGGAGCTTGTAAGTTTAGTAATACAAATATAATATCTTCATACCATGGTGAGTCTGAAAAGGCTTCAATGATCTCTGGAGTCGCCATATTTTTCTGATCATCTACTTGGGCAATAAAATTTATGTTTAGGGCATGACAATTTGATTCAGCCATGAGTTTGGCTAAACCTTGACCTTTTATCAATTTCGTGGGTTTTATCTCTATGTCATATTCTAAAATTGTGGCAATCCAGTTACCTCTTCTTCCATCAGGACCATCCTGAGTAAGAATGTATTTTACTACTATATTTGGGACATAGGCAATGATGTGAGAATAGAGTATGTATACTCTGAAATATTTTATAGCCTTTACCAAAGCTAAGGCTTGTTTCTCCATGATATTGTATTTCAAAGTAGCATCTCTAAGTGTTTTGCTAAATAAAGCTATGGGTTGTTCATAACCCTGGTCATTTTTCTGCAGTAAAACTGTAGCAATGGTGTGCTCTGAAGCAAATGAAAAAATGATGAAATCCTTTTTAAAGTCAGGAATTATAAGGACTGGATTTTTGGTTAAGGCTTGTTTGATGGATTCAAATGATTTTTTGGCCTCAATAGTCCATTTAAGAACTGAGTCTTTTTTAAGCATGTTGTTTAGTTTTCTAATTATCTCAACTAAACTGGATATGAATATTTTTAAAAAGTTAACCTTACCTAGAAAGGCTTGTAACTCTTTTATGTTTCTTGGTGGAATGATGTTAAGAATTGCTACTATTCTTGCATGATCTATTCTAATTCCTTCCTTAGAAATTATCTGTCCTAGTAACTTGCCTTCTTCTAATCCAAATAAGGTTTTCTTAGGGTTTAATGGGATGCCAAACTTTCTGCATTTTATAAAGACTTGTCTAAGATTATCCAAGTGTTCATAATCAGTCTTGGAAAATATAGTTATGTCATCTAAGTAAATTACAAAAAACTCATGAATTTCCTTTGCAAAGGCTATATCCATAGCTCTTTGAAAGTTTTCTCCTTCGTTCATTAAACTAAAAGGCATTTTTACATACATAGAAGCTCCCCAAGGAGTAGTAAAAGCTGTTTTGGTTTGATCCTCTGGTTGGACTAAAATCTGGTTGTATCCTGAAAATCCATCTAAAAGTGAAATCCTAGAAGAACTAACTACCCTTTGTAAAATGTGATCCATTTTTGGTAAAGGATCATTATCTTTTAAGGATACTTTGTTTAGATTTCTAAAATCAACACATAATCTAATCTCCCCTATATTTTTTCTAGTTGGAACTAGGTTAGAAACCCAATCAGAATATCTAATTGGTGCAATTATATGTGCATCGTACATTCTTTTTACTTCCTTTTCTATTAAGGGCATCAAAATGGGGTTGATTCTCCTTAATTTTTGTTTAAAGGGCTTTTGATCTTCTTTTATAGGATTTTAGGTCCTCATAACTCCAAGCAAAAACATCTTGGAATTCCTTAAAAAGAGCAATATATTTTTCCTTTTCCTGTTAAGGTAAGGCTTTGGAAAGTTTAATCATTTTGGGTTTCAGTTCTGTGCCTATGTTGCATTCCTCAATGTCAGATCTAAGTGGCTCCATTTTGGTTTTATAGCAATATCATTTGAGTCAAATAAATCTTCTAAGGGAGTTAAACCTTTTGGTAAGAAATTATCTTTGAGATTTAATATATTAGATTCTTCATCAATTATCTCATCAATTTATACTCTCTCTAATTTATCTATATCTGACTAACTGAATATAGTAGGTCTAGCAAAGTTTACTTTATTTACATCTACATTATTCAAATCAATTTCACTATCTAAATCTTGATATATGGTACAATCAGTGTCTATTTTACAGTTCTGAAATTCACCTTCATTGTTCATAAAATGGTAAATTTGTTGATCTTGTGAGAAAAAATGCCAATATTTGAGGTTGTCTGGGATTATTGGTCTATGCTTTACTTCTGCAGTGTACATATTCTTGGGCTGAAAAGGTAAATTACAAGTGCTAGCAAAGGTTGCTAAAGAGTGTGCTTGTAAGTTTTACCTTCTTTGTATTGTAGAGAAATTACATTCCAATAAATCATCAATCAAATCTAGTACAGTCTCTCTATATCAGCCTAATCTAGGATTGTAAACAGAATATTCAGCATTAATTTGTTTTACAATCAACTCTGAATCTCCCATTATTTCTATTCTTTTACCTCCTAAATTTCTGATAATCTGGAGTTCTAAAATGAGGGCTTCATACTCAACCATATTATTGGTGCACTTGAAATTTAGTCTGAAAGCATGGCCTTCTGCATAATTTTTCTATATATCAGTTATCCATACTCCTACTCCTGCTCCTAACTTGTTTACTGTGCCATCAAAATCTAAATGCCATAAAGATTCATGAAATATATTATCATTGTTTTGTGTTTTCTTTTCTTCCCTTAGTTCGGTCTTGATTTCATTATCAGTTTCAGCATTACATAGGATGAATGAATCTAGCTCAGTAGGTGTAGTGTAAATTGGGTAATTTATTGACCTTTCAGCACTACTCACCATATATTTCATTAATTTTTCCCTATATAAATTCTTAGGTTGACCAAAAACTGATATAGTAGCATAAGACATGTCCAATTGTAGATATCCCTGTAACTTTGCTTCCCATGAGCGAGAGAATAACATTTCGTATTTGGGTGGGATATCAGCTACTACAATGTCCATAATTATACTCTTACCAGGATATTGAACTAGTGTTACACATAAATCTTTGATTAAACCTAGGCATTTTACTTTGCTAGAATCAAATGAAAAAAAATCTTTGTAAGGCCTTGTAATGTCTAAGTTCAGGGTTTCCATTATAGCTTTGGGCATTAGATTATGAGAAGCTTCTGAATCTAACATTGTGTTGTGTAAGATTTGGTCATGGATAGTTAAACTAATGTAAAATGGAGGAACTGATCCATCTTGATGCTTCCCATTTACATCTGGGCCAAAAATCAACTCTGGTTGATCATCATTCATGTTTATAGAGTCTTCTCCATCATTTATGTTTAATGTTTCAGTGATGGTTTATTTATACAAATCATGTTTTACCAACACTGTTAAAGGAATTGGTATTTTTAACTTTGCAATTTCAGTTTGTATATAGAATGAAGGTTGTGATTTACTTATTTGAATTAAATCATCTTTAGTAACTGTAGTTTGTGTTGGTTTACCTTGTTTTTCTACACTTATGTTTCATTTTCTGTTTGAGTTTCTTGTGTTTTATTGCTCTTTGTTTTCTTTTCAGGAGTGGTTTCTGAAGCAGTAGATGTTTTTTTAGATTTAGAAGTGTCATAAGTTGTTTTTGCAGTGGCAGCTTTTGGATCTGCTAATTTTGGATCAGCTGGGGATGTTTTAGGATCTAAGTTTGTTGTTTTAGCAGAATTAGATTCTTTTGCAGAAGCAGATTTTTGTGAATCTTTTGTAGTTTGAGCAACCTCATCTGTTATATCAACAATCTTTGGACTTGGTGAAATTTTGGGGCTGGAAACTTTGTGGGATGAACTAGAGTTTTACCTATTTTCCCTAGGGATAATTTGCGGAACTTTTGTTGTTGGGGCTTCTACTATTTTCTTATTTTCAATTTGTGTTGTTTTCTTAGTAGAAGGTTCAATATTTTTTTTACTCCTAAGGTTATATTGCTTATGGAATTTGTTTATGGAAAAATCATAACCTTGTTTATAATCGAATGATTCACCTGAATCTAATTGGAGTTGTTGAAGTTCAAATAACTCTTGATCTTCCTGTGTGAGAAAGATAGTGTTATTATCATCTATTCCCATTATATTTATGGTATCCTCATCTTCAACATTGTTTTGAGAACTTCCAGCATAGTTCTCTTGAAATGGGGGTCTTATTGTCTGATCTGGGGCTGATTCTTTTGATTTTCCTGAATTTGTGTTTTTCCTAAAGTTGGGATTTCTGATTTGCTGTTGATTATCCCATTGAGGTCTTCTTTCTATGTTATCTAACCTATCCATCATTCTCTATAAATTCTTAGCTAACATATCTATTTTTGTGTCTGAACTAGAGGCTTCTTCTTTCATGGTCACTCTCCTCTCATTTCTTAATCTAGCCTTTTTGGCTAAAATTTTTACTTCTACACCTACAACATCTGTTTGCATTCTTTCTAAGGTTTCTGCATTTCTTTCTCTTAACTGATATGCCATTTCAGTGTCAAATCCATCTGGGAATTTGAGTAAGACAGAGTCAGGAGTAGGTTTTAGATTTGTAGGAATTGAATTGTAAACACTGTTATATCTATTGCAGTAGTCTTGTACTGATTCATTGGGAGCTCTTTTCATTGCATCAAACTCAGACAATATTTGGAGGGGATTTTTCTTCTTTTCCCATTTATTTAAAAATAATCTATGAAAAATAGCTAAATCAGCTATACTACTAGCTGTAAGGCCTTTAAACCATTTTTTGACTTCTCCTGTTAATGTTTGTGCAAAAAACTTCATTTGTACATCTGAATCATCTATTTCATGGAGTTCAAAGTAATCTGTCATTTTATTTATGTGCTGTTGTGCAGTGTACTATGTAGTAGCATCATATTGTGGTATCTTACTTTGGTAATCTTGAGGCATGTCATGAATTTGTGCTGGAAGAACAAGGGGAGCATACCTAGCATCCATAACTTGAATTCTAGCTTGGCTTCGGGGTTGATTAGAAGTACTTGGGGCTAAACTGGAATTAGTAGCTGATGTAGTAATAGAAGTAACTAATGAAACTGGGATATAGGATGGTGAACTAGAAAAAGTAGTGGAGGAACTAAAAGATGAAGTGGAGGTACTAGGAAGTGAAAATGGAATATATGAGGATCTAGTAGGAAATGAGAATGATGTGTTTGAAAAAGTAGAAGGTAAACTAGTGGATGAAGGAGATGAAGGAAATAATATTCTAGGCTGTAAAGGTAGTCTAGAGATAAATGGATCTGTAGATTGTATGGTTGTGGAAACTATAGATGAGGTAGTGGTATCTAAATGAGGAATAGAAGGTTTATATGTGTAAGTTAACAATTGAGCTAATTCAATAGCTTCATCAATTTCTTTAAGGATAGTAGCATTAATCTCTTCAAGTTTTTCTTGATTTCTAACTTTCTTTAATTCAGAATCTACTGTAATATTTTTCTATTTTGTTTTAAAAAATGAAATGAAAACAGGGTCTAAAACAACAATACTTAACTTATTTTTAGATTTTCTTCTAAATAAAGAATGTTCAAATTTCAAATCAAACTCTATATCTTGCAGATTTACTAATTATTGTGGTAATGAATTGGCTTTTATTAATTAAACTTTAGCATCTAAATCTTCTATCTGTTTTTTATTTTTCCCAATTCTGTCTGGGTTATCTACTATAACAGCAGGTTTAGGATCTGGGTTAGACCTGGTATAGTAAATCTTCCTAGAAGCCATAATAGTTTTTAATACTCACAACTTGTCAAACAGTCTTAAAGGCAAAAGGATAATAAAAATGATTTCCTTTAAGATATATTTTACAACTAAGGATTGGTTATGTCCCCAGTATGGTCGCCAATATGTTATCACTCTAGTAATTCTCTAAGTTGTGAGATTTTGACTTATACTTTTAAGAACTCTAGAGGTCACCACAAACCTAATTTTAAACTATAGGATCTAGCCTTCCTAGGGTTCAAAGAGGGCTCTCTCTATAAAATTTAACTTTGTTTGATTTTAAAATATTAGGCTAGTTATGATTGTGCAATTGGGTTTTGGTTTGATTGATTTGTTGGGAAAAGTCACTTAATGAGATGGATAGTGGGAAATCTGTTTGTCCATTGGGCTAAGGAGTCAAAAATCAAGCAGACAGAGCTAGGATCAAGGTCAAAAAGTCAAATTTTTTCAGGGCAAGCTAGATAACCCTTTGAAGATCTTGGAAGGCTGTTTGGTGAGGTGATTTGATCGGGATAAAGAGTAATGAAGGGTTCTTTGATCCGGAAAAAGGAAGTAGTAGGAAGAGGTCAAAATAAAGAGGGAGAAATTAAGGGTTCCCTACTCTAGAAATCAGCATAAAACAAAAAAATGATAAACAGTAAAGACAAGGTGCTTTTAAAAAATCTTGAAGTAATACTCCTGTTTATTCATTCAAATTTAGAACACATAATGGATGCACAAAACAAAGAAGATAAACAATGACAAGTAGAAAATACTTCACTTCAATAGCTCATCACATGAATCTTGAAATATGATGCTAGTTGATCTGATCCAGTCTGCTACTCAAAATTTACATCATAAAAGCCTTCAAGTCCAACAAAAATAACTATAGAAATCTTCAGCAATTTATTCCACAATAATACTTCTAAAGATGAAATACTTATATAATATTTTTTTACAAAAATAACCTAGAATTCTTCTAGGAATCATCTAAGGAAAATAGAAATATCTTTAAAACAAAATAGAGACAACTACTTAACAAATCAGCAAGCGGTCCTATTTCTCTAATAAAAATAGAAACTAATTGTGGATTAGGTGCAACTGGCTGCCTTGGTGTCCTCTTTGCTGGCCAAGATATTTCAAATCTGTTTTGAAATATTATCTTTAATATATTATACTCTTTCACTCTGATTTATCTTTATCATCTGATACTCTTTGACTCAGATACTCTTTAACCTCTAAAAAAATGTTTTACTGTTGTAATAAATTATGCTTTTGCTGTAAAAATCAACAAACTGTTTTCTTCCTTTTATATGCTTTTTAACTTTTATAGTAAATCAATTAGTGATTGCCAAGCCTCCTCATTTGGAATTTGAATGTTTTTCAACCTCCTAAAATTTTCATCTGCCTCAGTATATCTAGCAAAAGTTGGTTTTATGACGAACAAATGCCTTATCTCATGCTACAGTTAAAATAAATCTTCAAAGCTTCTGAGTAAGACCTTCCCTGTTGGAATGCCTTGTCCACTTGTCTTTTCAACTTGCTATTTTGCATACTCTCTTATTTTCTTATTTTAATCTTCTTGAGGCATAAGCTTATCATTTATGACCAAAATGTTAGGAAAACTTTTTTGCCTCAAATTTTCAAATTTAACCATAAACTTGGTTATGGCTATGTTCATATTCTCACATTTTTCTTCAAGTTGTTTCATTATATTCTTCTTTGAGATAACTTTCCTTACTTCAAGGATTGTCTCTGTCCTATCAGTGATTTGTATTTCTTCCAACTCTTACCTGTTTTTGTTGTTGAGAAACTTGATCAATTCTATGGCTTGCTCAGGTTTATTACCTAGCTCATCTTTGGTTTTCTGAATCTCTCCTAGTGTTGCTTTTAGTAAGTCTCTCTGTTCAAAGATTACCTGAATTGAGGGAGATACATCATTGATGGCTTCAATGATTTTTTTCTATAACTAATTTTTCACATATGATATTGGTTCCTTTAAGGTCAAATCCTTTTGAAGTTTCTTCAGTTCTTCATTTAACCTATTAGCTCTTTGCCCATGAGTTTTAACATTTATTTGAGCTAACTTCTTTGTATCTTCAAGGTTATCAATCATCTTTCTCAATATGTTTATCTCACTTGTTTGTAGTGTCATTTCTTCCATGGATTTTACTAATTTACTGGCTTCATCTGAAGGTTGAGTTGCTGTAGTAGATGACTCTATAGTTGAAGTTGTAGATGATGTCACTGGCACCGCAGTAGCTAGTGGTTCTTTGGGTGCCAACTCTTTTGATAAAGTTGAAGGCACAATAGTAGTGACCATGGGAATTACTGAAGGGACTTCCTGTTCTTTTGTATTTTCCTTTTTATGGACAAGCTTGTCCATTTGAATTTCCATTTCTTTGATTTGTTCTATTAGCTGAAAGATTAAGTTCATCATGTCATCCTTTTATGTATGTTCTTGTATTACTTCTTTAGCTTGAGGATGTTCAGTTGATGGCAGTTTAAGCTATTTCCTCAATGCTGCAATGTCTTCATTCTTTTTCTTCACTATTTGTTCTGCTGCTTTACATTTGCAGGATCATATCCTACTTGGAGAACTAACTCTTCTAAAGACTTAATCCTTAGGTATTTAGCATATAATGAGGCTTTGTCAACCTTCATCTGATATTTCATGTTTATGATCGTGTTCTGAAGTTTTTGAACACTCATAGCTTTGGTTGTAATAGTAGAATGCAATATCTCCGAACTGTGTCTATGAAATTATATTTGATCAAGTGCATGAATTTTCTTTGTTTGTACTTCTAGATCAACCTTTTTGTAGTCTACAACTGTCTTTGGAGTCTTCACTGTAGGCTATAATACTTATATGATCAAATTTTTATTTGAGTAATCAAAGGCAGATAAATTTTTGTTTTGAACACTTGGTGTTTTCTTCAAATATTGAAAGTAAATCTCATTTTTTATCTCTTCATTCTTTGTCTTGATTTTCTTGTATTTTTCTCTTATATCAAGATTCTTTTCCTCTGTTGTCTATGAAGATGATGCTTCCATGTTCTATTGTTTCTCTATCAACTGTGCATTTGAATTATCAATCTATTCTTCATTCAAATTCTCTGTAACTTTCTCATTTGTCATGATTGTAGCAGCATCTGTGTTTGTTACTGGGACATCTCTATCTTCAACCTCAATGGTTACTTTATCTTTGATTTTAACTTAGGTGTTTTATTATATCATAATTTGAACCTAGTTTCAATATTTGTTTCAGAAATATAAGAACCTTCTTCTCTAACTCTTTTGGTGGCTTTCTCTACTTGATTTGCAGTTTGTAAAGTGTGACTAGTATCACCTTACTTTATTGCATCTATTAAAGTGTTTTTTGTCCACTCAGTTTGATTGACATACTTATCAATATTTGGTTTTTTCTCATGAATGTAGGGTGTTAGTTTACACTTAACCCTCATTTTACTGAGTATTCCTTGTGGATCATAGTTCCAGGAGAAACTCTCTTCAAATTTGTACTCTAGTAACTATTTGGCTGCTTCTGTCTCTACATCTCTGTGATTACAAATAAATGGCCCTACTTGATGCTTTAGCTTCAATTGTGTTTTCTTCTTTTCTGCTAGAAAGTTAATATAATCAGAATTCAAGATTTTCCTGATATATTCCAACACAAAAACCCTCATTGGTACAAATTTGGGTAGTTTGTAGGGTAGAAGATTAGAGCCAAAAAATCTGATTTCTGTGTGTTTCTCATATAAATACCAATCTCTAGTCCTTGTCTGTTCAGATAGATGTACGATTTTCTTCATTTCATCATTGATCCTTGGCTGTTTAGTGTTGGTCAACATATTGATCAATGGATGGACAAAATTATCAGTAAACTCTGCAAAAGTGAATTCTGAGGACTCTTTTCTAATCAATGAAGTCCAGAAGATGATTGAAAGTGGTTTTTCTTCTATATCAAGCTTTTGTAGAGTTATAAAAAACTTATCTACTTGAAAATACAAAAACATATGGAAGAGAAAATATGTGTATCTAAACACTCCTTCAGTTGGTAACTTGATCAGTTGATCATGGATATTGTCAGCAATGTGCTCAGCATAGTTGAAAATTACAGAGGGAGGTTGTCCTCGTGTAAAAGTAGATAGGAACCCTATGATGGACTCTTCAGTATGCTCATCTGTAAAGTATCCTAGGATGAATGACAACATGGAAATGACATGCCTAGCCTCTCTGGAAATTTTGAAGTAGAATATGGAGGATTGATTTGAGGAATTTCGACATGTAAAGGCATGAAGACTTGGAAAATCTGAAATATTTTGGGAAAATCAAGGCCAATGTGTAACTTAGTAAGTGATTATATTGATAGAGGAACTAATTTAGGATCTGGTTTGAGTTGTAACATCTGGTTTATTGAAGCAGCAATAATAGTAAGCAATACCTCTTTAATTTCATTTATCATTGCCCTATTTTCAGGTCAATAATAACTCTAACACAACGTAATCACCTCTAGGCATTGATAAGTGACTGGAACAACATATTTGGGAAGGTTTGATTCCCAAATCTAGACTTCTTCTAGTTTATCTAAGGACTTTTCATAGCTCCAGCAGTGGAGGTTTAAGAAATTGAATTCAACAACAGGATCTGCTATTTTATAGTCAACATCTACTAAAGGGATGTTCTCAATATCTACAACAGGAGGTTGTAGAGGATTCACAATGATGACAGTCTTGGAAGATGCAACTGGAGTAGATTTAGGCATTTTTAGGCTTTAGGACTACAAAAACTCTGCTTTTAGGCTTTCTGGTTACTTCTGTAAGATTAAATAGTTTACAGAAGTATTTTTGACTCTGGCAAGGGTTTTTATTTTGGATGAAAATCAATAGAATATTTTTCTTTCCTTGGATTTACACTTCAATTTCAATCTTAAACTGAGTTACAGAATCTCACTGGTTTATGAAATTGAAATAGGGGTTTCTTGGGATTTTTAAATGAATAATTGGACTAAAAATCATTTGAAATAAAGCACAGAGGTTCAGGCTATTTTCAGAGGATTTCTGGGCTTTAATTGGAGTTTAATATAGTCTGTAAAACTAGAATAAACTCTACATTTTCCATTAAAACTGTGCGCAGTCTAAAACAGGGTTTTGTAAAAAAATTTGACAGGGTTTAGCCTGTTTTTTGGACCTTTTTTGATAGGCTTTCTTGGATAAATTTAAGTTCTGACTGTATTTATTTCTTTATTAATGTTCATTCAAACTGATAATAGGTTCGATTTGTTTGAAAAATACCTGTTTTACGTAGGTATAGGTATTTGAAAATGACTTTGAGGCATTTAACAGGTTCGTGGTGTCTTCTAGAAGTAATTTAGGACTTCCAACAATCTTCAATAGCTATAGGCGGGCTTTTCACTAGTTCTGGGTATAAAGATTGTATACAGGCTTCTTTCTTTGATTTGGAATGGCAGATACGGTCGATAAGTACAGAAAAGGGACAAATGGTGCGATTTTAGAGTTTATTAGGCAAATTAGTGTTGAACTTGCCTGCAATAAATGTTGGTCATGTCAGGCAATGGGCCGTTTTCAGGCTTCAAAGGGTAGAAACCGCGAGTGGTTATCACGTAGTTTTGAATGGTAAGTGGTTTCAATAAAATTGAATGCGATTCAATCGAAATGAGTCACATGGAAGAGGGAGGAAAAGGCTAAACAACCTATTTCGCATGGAAAGGGAATGTGTTGATATCACACAACTTTATTTGCGATATGGGTTTTCAATCGTTGGATCAGGAAGCTCGAGTGCGAAAGGTGTAGATTTAATCTGGAAGCTGCATCGGGATTTGGAGTGGGGTCCAGGGTTTTGTATGTGTTAAATTAAAATATTTAACATATATTTCAATGATATGGCGTGGGTATGTTAATTATATGGTATATAAACCTTTTGACAAATGTTTTAATACCATAGGGGCTAGGATTTATTTTATTGATATGTTTAAACCCATGGGAATAAAGGGCGGGGTTTATTTCATCACATGGGATATATAACATAGGTTTAAACTTTAAAATAGTGGGTCTTAGGGGTTATTTAAATATAAAGGTTTTAATAATATAAGGGAAGGGTATATAATAAGGAGTTAATAATTATAAGTTAGAAATTAATATGAAAATAAAGGGGTAATGTAGGAAATGAATTAAAATACAAAATTTAAAACTAAGTAAAGTGTAAAGATAGACAAATAAGCATATTTTGTCTCATTTTAATTTTTCACACTTAAACTTCCTATGTATTTTGTAGGTTTCTGAGTGTTTTTTGAATGGAGATGAAATTAATTATGTAGGGTTTTTAATTTTACTAAGAAAAAATGTGTTTTTACTTAGGAAAAAGGATCATAATCATGGATGAGGGTAAATATGCTGATGAAATGGGTTTTATATAGGAAATTCAATATTTTTAACCAATCAATTATCGAGCCTTGGGTCTGGTCTCAAGAGTAGTCATAGAAATGCTCTACGCCTCTTTAATTGAAGGTTTAGAATACTAAGTTATTGTGGGGGAGGGGAAATTAGTAATTTTTTCTTGATGATGCTTTATTACATGCTTTGCACAACTGCATTCTACCTACCCATAATTATTTCTAACATTTTTACTTCATTTTCATGGGTGCATTTAAACTTGAAACCCTAAATCCATTTTTCTTTCAAAGCAAAAAAACTATCTAAGCCTAACCTTATTTCATCTGAGGGCTTAGATTAAACTGTTGAGCTCCTAATTTATTCTCTAACTATCTACTGATTTGTCAAGTTTAAACTGTTTGACATATCTTTATTCTCTATCTAAAACATGAAATTCAAAGGATGAAAAGTTAAGATTAAACTATTTAACTGATCATGGATTATGGCATTTATTGATAATCTGCACATAATCATTATTCTTGCAGTGAAAGTAAATAGTAGTGGCATTTTGACTTGGTCACTTTCAAGTCTTATTTTATCTCTTTTTCTCTTGGGGTCTATTCTTTTCTAAGTCCTTTGATCTTTCTTTTATAACTTTTACCCTCTTTTCATTTTTTTTTTATTTCTTTTTCATTTTTCAAAATATGGTAAAACAACTTGCAGAAAGCAAGGTATGTACATATTTACAAGACTATCAAAGTCAATTCTAAAATTATGAACCGTATTATTATAGGACCTTAACACAATGTATAAATTGTTTGAAGATCATCAGCCAAAAATTAATAGCCAAAATCTCTACGAAAGGCACGTCATCTACTTCAAATGCAACCTACTTTGATGTTTCATGTTCATTCATCCACAAAGTAGTAGCAAGACCGAAAATTATCCCTTACACAGATATGGTTAAGTGGGTAATTGACCACTTAAGCATAGAAGAAAGGAAATTCAAAGATTCAAAGGGAGAAGACTTGGGATCTTTCGGGGTAGAATATTTAAAAGGAATGTATCATCTACCCTCCCTGTAGCAAAAATATGACAAAGTTTTTCTACAAAGCTTTGAAACAGAGCATCCAAATCTCATGAAAGTCATCAAAGAATGGAAGGAAGACTAGGGAAAATTGAAATGAGATAAATTTGGTACATACTCAATTGCCCAAATTCCTTCACCTTATTGTCATGCTACTGATATGTTGTGTAGATTATTTGCCAAACCTGATACCACTAGGTTTTCAATAGAATGGGTTCCATTGATTGACGCAATCGTCAATTCATCAATTATGAATTGGGAAAACATCCTATCTGATAATTTAGCCAAACACATTACTAAATATAGGAATAAGAGGAGTGTTTCATCTAGAAAAACACCTCCCTTTTATATGTCTGCATATGTCATGGATGCCATCTGTTTTAATTCTAGTTTTCCTATCTGGGATGGAAATGGACTGCCCAAGAACCTACCTCGATCCATATTTACCACAAAGACCTCTGGGATTAAGAATTCCACCTAAATTTCTATAAAATTTGTTATGGAATCATATTTCCTATGCACCAAATGATATTCAATAAAATTTCTCCTAGGGTTTTTGAAGAGGCTAGCGCATATATTCTTTCTGTGGCTAGGTGGTTTGGAAAGGAAATATTCACTTATATCAGAGTATTCGAGAGTTATGCTTCTCCCCATTTCTTACCTTATTATGTCCCAGATAAGTTGCTTGCACGAGAGATAGCTTACCAACTTGTTAATGGTATCACTAAATAGCTGAAAGATGTGAAGAAGGCCATTTGGCCTAATTTCCCTATACCGTGTGGTAATTTTTCACTATATGATATTGGCCATACCTAAAATGAGGTTTCTAAGGTCAATCTATTGAAATTGGCAGAAATTCCAGAGAGGTTATATGATCAAAATGATGTAATTAAAAATTACACTACAGAGCTCAAAATGAAACCATTTGTAAAGAAAACAGATGGATTTGATGATCTCTTTCAAAGCATAGAAAATTTTTCAGATATAACCAAGTTTGCATCCAAGCATTTGAGTCAAGATGATTTATAAGCTTTCCAAATATATAGAGATAAGAGATTGCAGAGATTTCCTCTCAATTTTTTAACTATTGAAGATGTCAACAAACCTACTCCAAGTATCAGCTTGGATAATGAAGCTAAGGACATGTCTGAAGATGAATCAGGTCAATCACAAGATCAATCTCACAATTTGGATCATTCCAAAAATGAATCTGAATCCAAAAAGGATAGTCCAAAAAAGATGATTGATCAGGTAATCCAAGAGATAGAGATGCATGAGCTAAAATAAAGTAATGGAACAGAGTCAACGTCTCAAGAAGTTCAACATAGTCATGAAACACTAGATTAGTCTGAAAAATCTCAAACGAAGAATTTTAGTAGTGAATGGGAGGATTTTTCTAAAGCAATAAAAACTCCTAAGACTAATCCCAATACAGATCAAGTATCTAGTTTTCAGACACCTAAACATTCTCAGAAGATAGTGTAAACTGTTAATCCACTACAAAAAGTTCCAGAAACTCATGATCAAGAGATCATATCAGCCTATCCTACAGAAAAGATAGTTTTACAAATTGAAGAAATTCCTTCACTAGACATTTTCTACAGTCCTAGCTATAAGGTTGTAGTCAAGAGGAACAAAAGAAGAAGAACTGAGGAAATAGTATCCAACCTAACAGCGGAATCAGTTGATGTACTATGGAAGTATTCCTTAGATGACCCTACATAACATCTAACTAAATTATCACAGTACACTGGGGCATATGCTACCGCTACCATTGATAAAGCTACTAAAGTTAGAGTGTTGCTGAAGAAAAAGGAAGCCAGAGTACTAGAGCTAGAGAGATTGTTAAATGAAGAAAAATCCAACTCCGGTGAGAAAATCAAAGAAAAAATGGCCCAATTTCAAAAGGATTATGAAAGCCTCAAATTACAACATCAGTCAGAGATTAATGAGAAACAAGCACAACTAGAAACAAAAATGATCAAAATATAGAGCCAACCGCAATTGGAACAATTTGTTAAAGAAGCACTGGATATAAATGCTAAATTAAAGAATGAACAAGAAGTATTTTTTCATCAAGCTTCTATGATTGACTCTTATTGTGACTCGAGTAAAATACTGATCCAACAGATAGCGATCCAAAAACTTGAATGTGAAAGACTTGAAAAGAATATCAATGAACACATTCAATAGCAATCATCAGACTCAGGAAAGGAAGCTGATTTACCTCAGGTAGATAAGTTTCATAAGGAGATTCTATTCGGAGACTGGGAAACACAAATCAAGCAAGAAGAGAAAGCAGTAGTGAAAACATCTAAGTTATCAAATGAAATTGTTGAATCTGTGTGTGAAAAACTGGTAAAAGAAAGACTTCTGAAAGAGAACACGTCTGAAGTGTTTTCAGAAGAAAAACATGTAGAAGCACAGTGGAAGTAGAAAGCAGATACACAGGATGAAGTGATTACGCAGGTAAATAATTCTGATGAAGAAAATTACTGGAATTTTCTGATCAAACCTTATCATCCATATCAGAATCTTTAATCCTTAACAAATTCAACAAAAATATTGTAGTCCATAGCAGTATTCAAAGGACAGGTCAAATCAAGAATATCATAGCCAGCTCAGCTCAAGCAAATGTTAGATATTTTTCACCTTCATGACCAACTTCAGAAGAAAGGGCGGAATTCATAAATCAAAATTGATATTCTATTTTCCTAGATTGTAGTTTAAGTTAGTCCTACGAGGATGGTTGTTTGAAATCTCCTCTATATTTTTGTAATAATCTATTATTAGAACATAGTTAGTTTAGTATTTAAACCCTTCTCATGAATTTAGAGAAGGGTCCAGAAATTTGTCAAAACCATTTGCAAAGAATGCACTATTGTAAGTTTGTAAGTGCTTTGATGAATTAATGGAACACATCTGTTATCTTTTTACAATTAAAGCTGTTTAATTGATGTTGCACTACTGTACTCTTTAAATTGCTTGAAAGTGAGAGGAAGCAGATCAAGTACTATCAGTTTACATGAGTAGGAATTCATACATATGGTACTTTTATTCACTTGTATTAAGCCTTGCTTTATAGATTGATAAGTCATCTTTTATTGTATTATATATTTGAAACGTTATTATAGATGAATGTTACATGCACTTCTGTTCTAATATTTGTATGTAGTTTCTTATTGAATGTATAATCACACATATATGAATGAAATATATTTTCACAATTCTCCTAGTCAAAATATTTTGTTAGAAGAATAATTTTACATAATTTTCATCTCTTTCAATTGTTAAATGATCTATATTACTAACAGTTGAAGGATATCTTTTTAGATTTCATAGAGGAAAAACATCCCGAGTATATAATAGAATAATTGGTTTAGATAGATGCATATGATAGTTTAAAATCATTTTCACTTGTATGCCATATAATCACACACACCCTCAAAATCATCCTTATTGGGAAACTGGTCCCGTTATCCCCAGTCGGAGCCACTACACCAAACGGAAAAGGAGTTTCTTTAATGTCCGGACCGGGTGGTTTTCCCCCATGTTTTGGCAACGAAATTTCGAGGCCTAAACATAAGGACATCCCTAGAATTGATTTTTTTGGTTGTTTTGAAATTCTATATCAACTATTCAATTCCAAATTAATGAAATTCATGTTGTAGCATTTACTATTTTTAGCAGTTTTTTGGGTCTTGAACTTCCAGAGAAGTTTTGACCTCCTAAATGACGTTTTCTTGAGGTATGTAGCATGCCTATAACCATAGGTATGGGCTTGTGGAAAATCCTGTATTACTCGGAGATATATTTCTGACAAGGTATCGTACGTGTGAAACAGAGATAATATGACCAAGTTATGACCTCTAGAAGTTGGCTACCTAACTAACCCCAACGGGGTCCATAAACGCTTTGCGTTCCTTCTCCTAGGGTTAGTTTTTTGGTTGTTTAGGGTTTTACCTTGTTGTTAAATAATAAAAAGGCCCTTGACCCTGATTGGAAAAAAATCATAGGCTTGTAGCCACCACATCGCTTCTCAGAGATAAGCTTCCATCCTCTAAGCTAGTTTATTTCCATTCTGTATGTAAACATATTAAGTTCTTTGATATTAATGAAATGAAGTTTTATTTCTACTGCATTTTTTCTGTTTATATATATATATTCTATTATGTTCCTGTATAATTTTGGATCATATACACTCATTGGGTTGTTGTGTCAACTTGATGGGGACCTTGAGGAAGTGGGTATGATGCTTTGTGTGACAAGGCTATTCACAAGGGGATCCTACAAAGCAATTACCAATGTATCATATTGTTAACTATATATATATATATTGTTTGTAAAAGGTTAGAACCAATTAATGAAAAGAGGAATATAGCTAAAATTAGTGGTTCTCAACGTTCTTAGGTGCCGAGAGAATGTATAGCTAATTTGATTGTGGGAGTCTATTATAAGCTTATGGGTCTTGTTGTGCTTCAGGTTACAAGAGCATAAATTATAGGTTATTTAATGAGATTCATGTGTGTAGAAAGGTCAAATGAATAATTGACTACTGGATATAGTCCAGTATCGAGATTGTCCTGTAGGAGATTGAGAAGCATCAATTATACAAAGTTCATCAAATATGGTTAGAGGTGGTTATGTCTTAAATGAGTTGAATGAGAAGCTCAAATATTGTGGTGGTGAAAAGAGCATTGATTGAGATACTTCAGAGTGGGGATAAGTGTTGAGGAAAACCAATCAGACAGATGTGACATGTGAATTGTTTCATTTTTGTATTAATATTTTTAATGATGAAAATGTAATAATTAAAGGGGCACTTGGAATAATTCTTAGATTAGAATGGAGGCAGATTTTGTTTATTAGTGGTTAGAGTTCGTTGAGAAATTTTATCAATAGCATTCTCCTGTCTTAGAAACTATTGGATCTCATGACCACTATTTATGTGGCTTGTAATTTGTCTTTGTGGTGAAGAATACAAATTTATTTGTGAGTGAATTTGTGCACAATGTATGCTCCTTCAAATTTATTGTCTTTCAAGAAAGGAAATAATAAGAGTGCACGACAAAGAACTAGTTCATTTGGTTTCAAGTTTATTTTGGCTAAGATTATTCCAAGGTTCGTTTCAACATTTAAGAGTGATGGATTTGATCTCTTGTTTAGAGTTTTCCATGAATATAACAAAGGTTTCATACAACTCTCCATCAACTACATGAACTATCTACGACATTAGTTATAAAATGGCATAATTTTTCCATCATTGATTAGGATGACAATGATCCAATTGAAGAATTGGAAATCAAGTTTGGTGATAGATCATACAGTTCTTGGCATATGATTGATGAGTAGGTTTCCATATTTCTCCCATTCCCAACAATATTAGGCAGCCTAGCCTATCAACATTTCACTTTTGATGTATCCTTATTTTCTATGATAATCAAGCATAGAGGGAGATGGAATTTCCTTTGATTTTGTGAGAATATGAGGATGTTGGTGGACACTATGCTGATATTTTTAGGTTATTTTTCACTCCCATGAGAAGCACACCTCTACATTATCCACTAGCTTGTGGATAAATTCTCCCCACAAATATGTGTACCCCTAGAAGAAGACGTGATAGATTAAAAAATGCATTGTAAATAAATCAATAAATAATTTGAACATGAGGAAGATCAATGAAGAGCTTGAGGGAAATCAAAAGCTGCATTGGATAGAGAATATATGGATAATTTCTATCTCAAAAGAAATATAGGAGAAAACATTCTTCAACATGCAAGTCAAAATATGACAAAATGGCATTGCATTGTAATTGCATGTGATAGAATTTTTGGGAGATATCATTTTCATGTATTAATGGAGCAAGAGGAGTTCTTGATGTTCCAATTTTTTCATACTCTCCAAACAAAACATAAGATTTGTTTTATCCCTTTTAGTCATGCTCAAACCAAAAAGGAGTGTATAGGTACCCTAACACTTGTTCTTCACAACAATGCATTGGAATTTTATGAGCTTGGTGAGGAGTCATATGCACACATAAATGTTAAATGAACATCCCAGGACATGGATCTCGTATTGGTATTCTTATGTTGAGCTCTGACAATACACTACACATGTGAATAAGCCATGGCTTAGTGAAAATTGGGAACCCAAATTACTTGTAATTGTTTGTATTTAATGGAAGAAAGTTATTGTCTTTGTGGCTATTTTGTTCCTAGAAATTGTTATGTAGTTATTGGTGAAAAGTTGAAACAATAGAAATATTTGACATTGGAGGATTCCTAGGAAGGACGACTTCCACTTTGGATGAGTTTTCATGTTTATCTACATGTCTTAGGGGTTTTTTGATGCTAACATGGTAGGTTGGAGACATGTTTCAAGGGGATTTCCTTCTCTTAGGGATTTACTTCATCTTGATCAATGTACATGTGTCTTGTTAAGTCCAAATTTTGAATATTTTAAAATGATTGACTAGAGAATAGGGATTTTTCTCTTCATATTAAGGGCTCTTACTCAAGAAATTAACATTTTATTATAAAAGGAAGATGTACATATCCCTATAAATAGAAATGTAATTCCTAAAAAATTTCTCATGGTTGGACTAGGGGAGAAATCTCTTAGCAAGTTTGAAATTTCTAAATTTTGTTGGATTTATTTTGTCTTGGATTTGGCCCTATGGAGGGTACACTAATGTGCCACATTGATGAGATGATGTGTGGATGAATTTTTTCAATTTATTGATGATTTATGGTTAGGTTTTATGGATGCGCAATGATTTCTTGACTAAGCAACCTCTCTAAATCTTGTGGATGTATTTTTCAAATGTATTAAGTGAAAATGTGTTTATCTAGTGATGAACATGCATTCTCTTTTCATTTATATTATTGGAGATTCTATATTAAAAACCTTTGGAAGAGTTATAGTGGAGAACCTTCCCTTCAAATTGTCCTAAAACTTGTAAAATTCATACAATAATTTTCTAAATTTAGCAATGGGAAATCATAATCATCACCACAGGTGTTTATTGTAGATCATTCTAAACTCGATCCATTCCTTTCAATTATTAAAAAGAAAAACTCTAATGTACTTATCTGCTTATTGTAAAGAATTCTAATTTCAATCCATTCGATTTGATTATTAAAAAAAAGTTAAAGCTCCATTGTACTTATGAGATGCAAGAACTTTGCCTATTGAAAGCCATATCAACAAAAATGGGGTTATGAATGAGCAATGATTTATTGACTAAACAACCTATTTAAATATTTATGGATTTATTTTCAAATGTATTAAGTGCAAATGTGCTTATCTAGTGATGATAATGAATTGGTTTTTATTATTACTGGACATCCTATATTACAAGCCCTTGGAAAATTTCTAGTGGAGAACCTTCCCTTGAAATTGTCTTAAAGCTTGTAAAATTCAATAGAATTTTTTTCTAAATTTGAAAATGGACTATCCTCTTGATCACCTTGGGTGCTTATTGTAGTTCATTCTAAACTCGATCCATTCCATTCAATTATTAAAAAGAAAAACTCTATTTTACTTATTTTATTATAGTAAAGCATTCTAATCTCAATCCATTCCATTCAATTAATTAATAAAAATTTAAACCTCAATTTTACTTATGTGATTGCAAGAAATTTTCCTACTGAAAGTTGTAGCAAGAGAAATAGGGTTATGAATGTGGTTTACGACAAGGAAATTATTTTCCAAAAACATAAAAGAAAAAATGGGGTTATTAATGTGGTTTAAGACATGAAATTATATTATGAAAAGATAAAATGGGGTGAGAGAGGCTTTAACTATCAACTTCAAGATTCCTCACGAGTAGGTACATAAAAACATAAATAAGGTTATGAATGTGGTTTAAGATAGGAATTTTTTTTCTCCAAAACTAAAATGGGTTGAGAGAGGCTTGAAGTCTCAACCTCTGGATTCCCCATGTGTAGCTATGAGATCTACATGCTAACCAATTATGCCATCACCCCAGATATTTGATACTCATCAATTATTTTCATAAAGAAATTTAACCATTTCTATATTTATTTTTGCTTTATACTCTTTTTTTAATTTGAAATTAACTTTCGTAAAATGTGAAATAGCAATTTTTTTTTGTCATTGTTTTTTTTTTTTGCAAAAGAAAAAAAACAACTTCTTCCATTGATGAACATAAGAAATTTACATTAGCTAATTTTTGTATACATACAATGGTCCCAAATATCCTCAAAAGAATAGTGAAAGAGACTAGATCATAGATATCGCAGAGGGAAACACCCATTGTCAAGGTTCAAGGATTCCACTAGAGTATCAATAAATAGATCAAAATGAAGCCAATATAGAGAAAAGAACATGCACAAAAATATTGAGACAACCTGCAACATAATCAGAGATCTGTATGAAGCCAACAAGAAGGGCATGTGCCAAAAAAAACAAAATAGAGCCACTGCTAGAAGAAGAAAACCCATGAATTGATGATAGAACTGTTGAAAAGGTAATTGAACCGAATCTGCCCAAGCATGGTAGAGACCCCCTGCTTGGAAAGTGAGTTTGTCATAGCATTTTTCTCATGGAAAATGTGGCAGAAGGAGATGGAATTAAAAGAAACCATCATGGATTTAATTTTCTCCAACTAATGTACTAATGATGGCACATCAAGAGAGGATTTCCCCTTGGCCAAATAAATGAAAACCTTCAATATCCAATGATAAAAATATCCTCTACAAGTAGCCAAGATGCACAACACATCAACCCCCATAGAGGAAACAACTCTTCTCTAACATTGGTTCCAAATTCTCCCAACCAAAAGAAGGTCGAAAGATGATCATGGCTCCACACACACTCACCAATTGTAGAGGCTCCATCAAAATAACCAACAGGGGAAAATTTGTCAAGGTTCTTTATGTACATCTATGCTTATGACAAATCAATATGCATGGACCAATTTCCAAAAAATATGCCACAATTCTCAGGGATATAGATCTTGAATCTAGAGCTTTATTGTCAAATATTTAGTTGTTCCTATACTGTTAGATGCCCCAAAAATATATATAAAGGAATTTCCTTGAATTATTATTGGAAATTTGATCAGCTAAGGAGGAATCAAGCAATAAAGTACCTATGCACATGGAAATTAAACTTAAGAGAATTGGAGGCCTCCTCTGAGATGGATATCATAAAAGGAAAACTCAAAAATAGTTAAACAACCTCCTCATATGTCGATCAACACAAAGGTAAGAACCCTAGACCCTGAAATCATGTTAGGTCCCTATATTACTAGTGTAGTCACTTATTTTTGTTAGTGTATCCCCCTTAATTTTATTGTTTTACCCATGTATTCCCCATATTTTTATTATTATGTCCCATAAAGTCCCACTATTGTTATTGTTGTGCCCTTACATTATTATTGTTAGGTCGGCTAGGATTATATTGTAACCCCATGGACTCCTATATATAGAAAAGAGGCTTTTTCATTTGTATCATCCAATAATTGTTCATTTATGTAATGTAAAGGAGGTTCCCCCCTTGAAGAGGCTGATTTCTAAGTCATTTATCTATCGTTTCTTCTATTTTGTGAGCTGGTTGCTTAAAATTTGGTATCAGAGCTTGGGATTCTAGTGTTTCGCTTCTTTAAACAAGTCATTGTGGAATTTTTGCTATAATTATTTTTCTACGGAGCTTGAGAAGCTGAAAAAAACCTCTTTGAGATGAAATACTAATGAACCATGTGACCAAATTTAATATCTTGGTTCGCTATATTTTCAGAGATATGATCTGAGGAAGTTGGGGTTTTTGCAGGCTCCTGAATTTCATGTCAAACAGGTGACCTTGGGAAAGTCATCATAACTTTCTCTCAGAGTATTGGATTCAAATTTTGTAAGAAGTGAAAAAAAAAGGATAGATTTTAGTTTTTTGGGTATTAGTTTCAGAGCCAAAGATCAAAACAATGACATGTGGAAATCCGTACCAGTTCACTTTATTGAACCAGTACATAATTAGGCCATTGTGGGAGATCAGACATAACTTTGCCTTGAAAAATCCAAATTAGGTCAGAACTCTGGCATTTGAAAGAAGAGTCAGAGGGATACTACAGGAGGGAATTTCAAGCCTTGGGGATATGAAATCAGAGAGATACATCAGGATCAATATCAAGATCCTCAAAAACAAGAAAAAGGTGTGTATTGTTTTTTTAAATTGCATAACTTTTTTTTGAAAAATTAGTTTGAAGTGATTCCAAGGGAATATTGAAGCATAGATATCAGTATTGGGTTCTAAAATTCCTCCAAAAAATAATTCCACACCCATTAAGCCCTCATAAAGATCTACTATGATGCATGAAGAGGAATAAGTGCAAAATTGTATATCAAAATTACGAGCCCGAGTCCAAAAAATTTTGCACTCGCAAAGAGTAACAAAATGAAATGGAAGCTAAGATGGATGGTTTGAAGAATGGAATGGAATCTAAGATGGAATTTTTGAATAATGGCATGGAAACTAAGATGGGTGGTTTGAATAATTGCATGGAATCCAAGATGAATGATATAGAAGAAAAACTGAAAGGAAACATGGAAGACATGAAGAATGGTCTAAAAGCAGACATGGAAGGTTTGAAGGAAGGTTTGACAAAGCTTCTACAAGAAATTATTACTAATGGTGAAAAGGTAGTAGATTAAACTCATGACGATAAAAAAATAAATGGTAATCATGATTTCATAGACTCTAATGTTGTATTGAAGACCCATCATATTCCAAAGATCGATATGAGGAAGTTTTATGGCAAGGATCTAGTAACATGGATACTATAGATGGAGCAATATTTTGATCTCCATAATGTGAAAAGCACACAAAAGGTACGTATTAGAACTTAAATTTATATCCCAATCAATTTGTATGGTATCGATGGCTTTGTTCTCATAAACCACTTGTCACTTGGTCAATTTTTATGGAGGAAATAATAGCACATTATGAGGATACAAAGAGAAACACATTCTTTAGCCGATTGATAAATATCAAACAAAAGGGTCAAATGGTGGAACACAGTGAGGACTTCCAAAAATTGAATATAAGGGTAACTGATATTCTAGAGGAGCACATGATTGATTTATTGATATGTAATTTAAGGATAACATCCAACATGAGGTTCTCTTTTGGGAACCTGATTCATTTGAGAAGGCATTTAGGTTGGCAAGAAAAAATGAAAGAAAAATTATGGCAACAAGGAAGCCTACCACTCACAACTATAAATATGGAAGTGTTGCTACTCTTAGGCTTCCAAAACTGACAAGGTTGACATCAGAACAATTGGAATAAAAAAGAGAAAAAGGGCTTTGCTATGGTTGTGATATCAAATAAACTAAAGGTCATAAGTTTTTTGAGAAGAAATTATTTTACATATATTGTGAAGAGGAGGAAGAAAAGGAACAAGAAACTTCAAAATAAGAGGATATACACCTAAAACCAACCCCAGAGAATGAAGAAATGAATTTGACCGTATTTTGTAATGCATTGGTAGGGATTAACAATCCTCAAACTCTCAAGGTATAAGGACATATCAAGGAAAAAGAGGTAATTTTTTTGATTGATGTGGGTAGTACCCATAATTTTAGTCCTTGTAAGGTAACCAAGGAATTGAATTGCTTCCTATACCCAACACCAGAATGTCAATTGATGGCTTCAAACAGAGGAACTATAAATTTCTCTAGAAAGTGCCATAATATCAAGCTAACCATGGGGGAATATGTATTGAATAGCCCAATGCTTTCCATTCCAATGGGTGGTTCTGATGTTGTACTAGGAGTTCAATGGTTACAATATTTGGGTATGATAGATTTTAATTTTCAAGAAATTTTCTTGAAATTGTTTTGGGAAGGAAATGAAGTTGAATTAAGGGGTATCGTAGGGAAACCAAGAAAGATAATAAGCTCTAATGGAATGAAAAAGATTTTAAAGAAAGAACAAGGAGGCATAATTCAACAATTATGCTCAATAGAGTTTCAAACATTGAAATCATCTATTTCTCCAGATCTTCAAAAATTGTTAGACAATCATTCCAAGGTATTTGAGACTCTGAAAGGCCTCCCACCTATTCGTGATCATGATCATGTTGTTCATTTGATTCCAAGAAGTGTTCCTCCAAACATCAGGTCTTACAGATATCCTTATATCCAAAAGAGTGAAATTGAACATATGATTGCAGAAATGATAGAGGTTGTTATCATTCAACCTAGTCAAAGTTCTTTCTCTGCTCTAGTAGTATTGGTGCACATGAAGGATGGATCATGGTGCATGTGTCTGGATTATAGGGAGCTCAATAAGTTCACTATTGAAGATGAATTTCCCATTCTCGTGATTGATTAATTATTGGATGAATTACATGGAGAAATGTATTTCACCAAGTTGGATCTTCGTTCAGTATATCATCATTTAGAACATTTAAAAAACAACATTTAGAACTCATGAGCGTTATTATGAATTTTTGGTCATGCCTTTTGGACTTACCAATGCACCTTCTACATTTCAAGGGTTGATGAATTCCATTTTCAAACCCTTCCTTAGAAAATTTGTGTTAATATTTTTTGATGATATACTAATCAACATCAGGTCTTGGAAGGATCATGTTCAATATGTTGATAGGGTGCTCAAACTATTGAAGGAGAAACAATTATATGCAAAAACCTACAAATTTTTCTTTGGAGTACAAGAGGTGGAATATCTGGGTCATATTGTATCTCAGGAGGGTGGTAAGGTAGACCATAACAAAATTAAAGCCATTAAGGAATGGAAAGTCCCCACAGCCATAAAGAATTTGCGAGGATTTCTCGAGTTAATAAGGTATTATCGCAATTTTGTTAAGAATTATGGGAGAATAGCAGCACCTCTAACAACATTATTGAAGAAAGATGAATTTTCATGGACTCCTGAAGAAACTAAGGCATTTGAACATCTTAAAGAGGCAATGTACCAAGCACCGGTCTTAGCTATGCCATACTTCACAAAAAACTTTATTGTGGAGTGCAATGCCTCGGGAATTGGAGTTGGTGTTGTTTTAATGCAAGAAGGAAGACCCATTTCTTTCGAAAGCCATCCAATCAAAGGGAAGTATTTATAGAAAGTTATTTATGAGAAGGAAATGTTGGCAATACTAAATGCACTAAAGAAATGGTGACCTTACCTAATGGGAAGACACTTCAAGGTAAAAACTGATCATGATAGTCTTAAATACTTTTTGGAACAAAGACTATCTTCAGAAGAGCAACAAAAATGGGTTACAAAGTGTTACACAACATTTTGTCACTGTCCCTGCAATCCCCAATTTGCACATTGGAGGGTCATTACCATGATCAATAAGCGGTGTGATGCTTTACAAATACCATCATTGCATTCCTTTGCATGAGAGTAACATTCTTCCTACTGACATTTCCCTGAGCAGAGCTGTAAAAACCCCTATTTTTTCCTTGGCGCAAGTAGCCAGTTACACCCTCCCGCTTACTGAGAAATTTAACACTGAGCCTACGCCAGTTGGTGCTCTATGCTAGTTAGACACCCACGCCAAGTTGTTTATGGAATTAAAAGAAAAAATAGAGGCAGAGGTTCTATTCAAACCACCTCGAGGATGAGTCATTGGGAGTGGTTGAATTGAAACAACCGCAGACTCCTTCCTTTAGTTAGTAGTTTCCACCTCCTTTGGAACTCTCCTAAAGGATAGGACTCCCTCCCACCTTTGTAGGGATCCCAACCTCCTCATTCTCCTCTGTAAAAGAAGCTATTTCTCTTCTCATCAACTAGCTGAACTTGGAGAGCTAGATACTATAGTTGAGTTTCTAGAGAAGATAGAGTAAGGAGGAATTATGTTGAGGACGCTTGAGTCCATGACTTCTAAGAGAGCTTGAGTCCATGCCTTCACCCCATTCGAATTCCCTGACGGACATTTGAGACACGCTTCACTTGAACCCCACTGGAGGAGACCACAACATCAAAGCATCAGTTGTACTCTTCCTTCTACTCATTTATATACATGACTACTGTTTGTTTCCACTATTGTGTTATGATGTTTATGTAATACGATACGTTTAGCCCTCTTTGACTGGTTAATAGTTGTGAGTGAAACCATTATGTCGTATGTTGTTCTTGTTCCTTGTTTTGTGTGTAGGTATCTGAGCATAACAACGAACATATTTTGATTTACCAAGGCAGGAGCGAGAGGTTGCTACTATTTCTATAATGATGACAACGTTGGATTCCTAGTAGGTCAATCTACCGTGTCTTTTTTTATTAATTAACTAGGAAGAAACACTTTAGCGTGTCTTTTTTTTTCTAGACCCACCCTAGGGCTAGAGGGATTGTCTCTATCTACAGAGAGGATTTACCTTAAAAACAAATTGGTGACTCCACTGGGGATCAGTGTGAGTTTGTCATTTCATTCTATTGGGTCAGTTTCAATTATTGGTTTTTTTATCTGTCTTTTCTAGTTTGTGTGCTTAGTTTCCATCCTTTGTTCAGCTCCAGAGTGTCAAGGTTGACCTCTACTCATTAGGTTTTGGTTTCTCCTTGGTTATCTGGCTTGGCATAGTTTTGCGCTAGCCAGTCGCATCGATTGGTGCAAGTTTCTCTTTTTACACTCGCGCCAACCTCTGTATGGCACGGATTACAGCCTTACAGTCACACCAACCCCTGTAGGCTTTGGATTGACCTCATTAATGAGTGTTTTGGTCATTTTTTCTGGCTTTTGGGTTATTTTTTGATGTGATTGGAGCCTTTGGAGACTGTGTTGACTACTGTAGACTTGTTACTTTCATTCGTTTGTCCATTTTCCTTCGGTGTTGTTTAAGACCTTAGGGTTTCTAAGTGTTCTTCTACACTGAGCCTTCTATTTGAAAGTCTCTTTGATTGTTGTCAGTATTGTTTTGGGTCATTTATGCTGTGTTTTTCTTGATCCGCTTGAGTATTTTGTTTTTTGAATGGTATTTTCATTTTATCAATCGATCTTTATTCTTCTTTCTCTGAGCACTGATTACATTGCTTGTTTGGGTCATTTTGGAGAACTCTCTTTTTATTGAAAGTTTGCTACATTAGCTTGCATGTGTTTGTGTTTGTTTTGCCTTAATTGAATCACTCAATTCAAAGTCTCTACATTTTCAGAACTCAATCTAGTGTTTTTTTTTGTTTTCCATTGAATTAGTACAGTGTGTGCTTCATTTCATTGAAAATAAAAAAATAAAAAAAATTGCATTCTTTCATTGCATTGCAATTGAAACGTTCCTTTATATAACTATTATTTGTCAACACAGGAAGGAGTTTCATTTTTAATTGATTGCATTAGAGGCATTAGAAGTTTTCTTCTCTTTCCTTGTTTGTTACTGTTTGAAAGATTTCTATCCTTCCCATAACTAGCATTCATCGAATTGGAAAAGATGTTTGTTTGCATATAGTTTACATCTAGGAAGTTGAACTCTACATTCAATAGGGCCTTAAAATTGAAACCTAATCCAAGATCAACTGTTAAAATGTACTCAATGAACCTAAGGCAACATTGAAACCTAACGCAAAATTCCAGTGGTCTAGGCTAGAGACATGTTCCGGCGTCTTAAAAACCTAGCAGCTGTCGCTTGCCTTTTGTCTTCACACAACGCTAGTACGGACTTGTGCTCCCCGTACCGTTGCGTATATAAAGGGATACCCCTCTAGGTTGCAATCCTTTATCCATAAGAAGCCGAGTCTGCCGCCTTGTAACAGTGATACACCGAACACAGCATTCGGGGAGACTACCTACACGTACGTTAAGTCCTTGGTCATTTCTCTTTCATTTGATCACCAAGGTGTATATGGAAGTTCACGAAAGCTTGTAATACCCTCTTGCTTAGATACCTGAGTAGTCATTTCGATCTTTTCATTACTCTTTAAACAAGAAAAATATCATCGAGCACTTGTGCTTTCACGCTCGTTTCAAATGGAAAGTGACTAGAGTCATCTTTGTCTATTTCTCAACTCTTAAAACATGAAACAGTGACTTTTGGCTTCAGTGTCATAAAATAAATCACCTATGATCACACGCCTATTTAAAATTTGTTCCTTGGCCTGTTTTTTTTCCTTAAGTTCTTGATCTTGGAAACGTTGATTGGTTCTCTTTTTCCTTCCTAGTCTAATATATAGTTAAAGTGGCGGAACCTCCAGTTTCGTCATCCTCACTACCTCCTAGTGGTGGTTCTTTTTCAGATGCTTCTTTTGAAAGCCCTCAGTCTATTAGGTCTGTTGAGTTTTTGCAGCCAATCCTCTCGTCTATTCAACCTCTTGCTACTCGATCTCCGCCTGACAAGCCAGTTGAATTCAATTGGCCTCCTTTAGGCACTTGGTATGGTTTTGGAGAAGAAGGATATTTTCCTCCTCTTACGTCAGGATCACCATTTATTGCTACTGCGATAACTCCTAGTCTCCGTAGCATTTTTGAAGATCTTATAGCAGAATCAGATATGGATTAATTGAGTCGAGTTGGTAATGAAGAAATGTCTGTTTCTTCAGGAAAATATCATATTTTTCGCAAGGATCTTCCTCATGTCTATGTCCAATATTCTTCACCATTGGTGTCACTTCCGCTTGGATATAGGTCATGTTAGTCATCGATAATTTTGATTTTATCCAAAGATGACTAAGTTGAAAATCTCAGATTTCTAGAAAAAAAAATTGCAGAAATATTGTGAGTTCTAGAAATCTCACTGCCTTCATCATCCTAAGTCTATCAGTTCACCAAAATCTTCATCTATGCCTTCTAAAAGATCACCCTTCTGTCTGAAAAAGAAGCTTGTTTCAGGTTATTTTACCCCATTTTTACCTCCATTTTATTCCCCCATTTTACCATTCTTACCCCTATTTTTATCAGTCCATTTCCCTCTAAAAAGTCCTTTTTCCTCTTCATTAAACCTCCATTTCCTCTAAAAAGCCCCTTTTAAACCATTATACACACCATAATTTGGTTTAAATCACCCTTTTACACCTTACCGAAACCCTCAAAAGGCTCAAAAATCTCTTTTAGGCCTAACTCCGTCCATATTGATAATATTAAGCCCTTAAGCCCTTTAGGCTTAAGATCTTAGCCCCTTTTTCTTCATAAAACGAAGGGCCGTGACCACTCGCCATCTCATCTCCCATTTGATCTCACAACCCCTGCTCTTATCTGCCCTTACAGGACCGATCCTCCACCCCTTCTCCTAGCACTCTGCTCTTTTCTTCTTACCCCGCTCCGTTGATTTTATAGATTCATCTTCACCGTGGATCTAGAGCCTTAAGCTCTGATCCGACGGTCATAATAATCCTGACCCATTACCCATCTCCCCCATTTGACTACTCCACGGAGCAATCTGCACCCTGGATCTTCATGATCCAATGACCGCCATCCAAACCCAGCCTTTCCACTACCCGAAAGAACTGGACACATCACTGTCGGCCCCACCTTCCATAAACGAAATAATCACCCAATCCCCGCTTGCCACCTATACTCCATTATTCCCATCCGCTGAACTTGCACCTAGCCTTCGAGCTCCACCCGCGCCGTCGATCTCACTCCTTGAGATCTGACAGCACAGATTCAATATTGCGCGAAATTTTATGCTGGGATTTAATGGCCCATTTCAACGCAAAACATGTGGTATTGGCCTGGACACGTGGTGACCATTCTATGGTATCGCGTCCGTTTGGGCCTTTACCGCTTACCACCCAAATCTCACGTGAAAACCGCCAGTTTTCTCCAAAACCACCCTTCCTCTTTTCGCGACCATATTCAAAATTCAAATAGAGACCGGTTAAAACATGAAACCCCCCCCCCCCCCCCCCTTTTCCATGTTCCCTTCCTCTGCAATTGCTCTCAACACCTCATAAACCCCTTGAAGCAGTTTAATCCCAACGTTCAGGTTTATTTAATATATTTGTTTAAGGTTGCAGGTTTTAATGGCGGCCTAAGTTCACAGGCCATCCCACAGCCAATCTAAGTGGCACAATCTCGGATGATGATCCATGAGGCTAAAACAAGGCAAAAAAGGGAATTCAGGGTTCGATTTTAAGAGTTTGATCAGTGTTTCATGACCACCGGTTTAATCATAAAACCCTCCAGCACGCCAAGAAAACCCCTGCACAAGAAGACAAAGAGTTCAAGTACAAAGATTGAAGATTAAACCATTCAATAAAGCAAAAGGACAGTGAGGATGATTATAAAGGCCAAATGGAAAAATCATGCCTAAGACATAGTTTATTGGTTAAATCAAGGCAACTTAGGCTAAAGACAACCTCAAATACATCAAACAAGAGCAGTTATTCACTCATAATATCTAACTGGCACCTTTGACCTACTTTCTACCTACAAAGACAAACAAAAAATTATTACAGTAAAGAAAATAATTAAAACTATCAGGAAAGTTATTGTGAAGATAAGGACAGGCCTTGAAAGTCAACATTTTCTCCTATATTTCTATCAAAAGTTAAGACAGAGTTATTGAAACAGAGAAGTAGTTGAACCTCTTCCTACCTTATGCCTTGCATGGTTTTCAAGGTTAGGAATGCATTTACTCTGTAATTAATGACTCTCAAACCCTATATTAGTTCCACCTCCTCATTTGTAGCATAAATACTGCATTGGAACTCATTGTATGGTTTCCATTTGGTGACTCTTTGAAGTAATACATAGTTTTGCTGAAGTTGAAAGGAAATTGATGTTTTGGAACTTGTGGATGTCTTGACCTGTTTGTTAGTGGAGAAGGCTCTGTCATTGGATCCATGAGCTTGGATGTTGGTGAAATACTCTAAATCTGTTATTGTTATTTCCTGTTCCATTATGTTTCACCATTCTCTGTTGCAGTAGAGTAAAACATTTAGGCTAAGAAATGTCTTTTGAAAGCACCTTAGTTCTGTTTACTCTTCACTGTCTTAATTTTTTCTTTTGCTAAGATATTCTAGAGAATTATTAATTTCTCTCTAGAACCCTTATGCTTGTTTATTTCTTAAATAATTCAATACAATTGGTCTCAAGAATGATTTATGGTTTTCCCTACTTACTTTCTGCCACTTAAAAACTGTTTCTGAAGTCTCCCTTTAAAGTACCATTGTTTAAAGTCTGCCAAAGAGGTTTTGTTCCAATCATACCCTTTGTACTTTCTTAAATGATTGTTTTGAAGGTCTTTATAGTTGTAATCAAAGATGTCTAGGAGTTCCCTCTTCTATGAATGCAGTTATTTGTGAATCTTGAATGTTTTCTTATCCTTGAAGGTGAAATCAATAGAAGTTAAATGAGTTTCTCGCCTTCTATATTTCATTGGAGAAGTTTGTCTTGAAATTATTATTTGTTGAAGTGTGGTTTCTAGAATTTATGGTTAGCCCTATCTATGGAATGCCTCTTTATGTTCAGATAATGTTTTAAGTCCCTTTGTTGAGAAGTATATACAATTAAGGATTCTTAATTTCCCTTAGTTTTACTTTTCATTCTAAACCCTTGATGTTCATTTCATTTCACCTGAAAGACCTTGAAGATCCACTGGCCAAGTTAGATTTTCCCTTTGATATCTCTGATCCATTTGTGAACTTGTTACAACTTCCACTTGACTCCATTGCCCAATGAATTAGAGATTTCCATTTTCTATCTATGCTGCCTAGATCATCATGTCCAACCAAACAATTAAACAAACTCATGCTTCATAACTAGCCTAAAATCAACCCTTAAAGAAAAACAAGCACACACCTTTGCAAAAAATTGAGAGATCCCTCTTTGAGACTAGGAAGGCTAGGTCCTAGAGCTCTAAAGACTGGTTTTGATGTTGACTTATCACTTGGTATGTTAATCTACCAAATCACAGGACCAAAACATAATGGTGATCACTATGGGACTCTGAGTACATATTAGCCTGACAAACTCTTATAGGCTCTTTAGTCATTTAGTTACTTCAGAAAATCAGCTGATAAGCCATCAATTAGACTTTGTTTGTTTGACCACCTTAGCTAAGTGATGAAATCAAGTATAGGACACTCTTATAAACCATAGAACCATATAAAAACTCAGAAAACCCAAAACATTTCAGATTGGTCTTTAAAATACTTATTGGTGGTGGACCATAAAACATTTTACCTTCAAAAAAGCTAAAAATTTCCACCTGGTGACTCCACTAGCCCCAGTATGCCTATTACCTCACTAGTACTCCAGATTTCCTTAGGATTGTGTTAACTAGCCCTAAATAAGTTTAGAAGTCTAGTCCCACATTTTAGAAGTTCATTAAAACACTAAGAGAGGCCAATCTTTGAAAAACAGTCCTTAAGCCTTTTAGCCTCTCCAAAATTTTGAAATCGAAATCTGGCTTCACATAGGATCTATACCAAATCTCATCCAGACCCTAATCCTCCTACAATAGTTGATAACCCAGAAAGAACTTTGTGGAAAAGCTCTAGATCTGGAAGTTTAACTATTGTTAGGAGTATCCAAAGAACAAATCTGTCCTTGAAAACCTTACAGTCTTAAAAGATCCTCACCTTGACTTCCCTCATTCAAAGAACCTATTTAGAAATAAGTCTCAGAGTGATTTAAACCAGGCTGACTTTGAATCCACAGATTTGCAACAAAGCTTTAGCAAGGAAGCATCACCTTCCATTCCTCTTGATTCCCAGCTTCTCCACCATTTTAGCTCCTTCCATAACAAATCTGTTCATCATCAATTTGCTAGCCCAAGTGTTTCTTCCACTCCTGTCCACACATCCACTGTTTAGAGCACTCTAGCTCAGTCAACTTTCCCTATTGTAAATCCACCTCTTGTAAATCCCCCATTATTTCCTACCATGGCATCATGGTATGCCCCATTAGTGTTACCACAACCTCTAGTTCCTTTACCAAATGTTATCAGTCTAGAATTCCCCATTTTGCTGGAAATGAACCTACTACTGCCCAACAACATGTAGATAAAATGAATGATGCTTTTGATTATATGGAAATAGAAGAAGAGACCATTAAGATGAGAATCTTGACCCAAAGTTTAGGAGGAGAAGCCAAGAAATGGTTTAAAAGCTTAAATCCTAATAGCATAAATGATCTCCCTTCTTTATATCAAACATTCATAAACAAATGGGAAATTATGAAGAACCCTCTCCAAATCCTTTCAAAATATACCAACCTCAAAAGAAACATTGGAGAAAGTGTCCAATATTATTGCACTAGATTCAATAATGTTTATTATGCACTTCCCTTAGACATGAAACCTCCACTAGGCTTAGTGTTACACCATTTTTTTGGTCATCTAACCTATTATCATTAGATGAACCCAAGTACACCATGTAAGACCAATTTTACCCTAAGTAAAATTGCTTTCACCATGTGAAATAACATTTGTTTATATTTCTTGGTCATATTTAACCCAAAACAAGGAAATTAATTAAATAAATCATTATTTATTTGAGTATTTCCTAGGAATAAGTTATTTAAATCATTATTTAAATAATATTCCTAGTTAAATTTGACTAAATCATTTTTAAATAGTTAAATAAATCATTATTTATTTAATTATATTCCCACCATATCCGTAAAATAATAAATAAATCATTTATTTATTTATTGTTTATAAATAAAGGAATTGAACCAAGTCAAAAGACCTTTTCCCTCCAACAAATATAATAAAATATTCCTAAAGGGCAGTTCTAGAATTTGATTAATAATATTTTATTCATGCACCAAGTTCTAGATAACCCCAATATTTTGTTATAAATAGAAGGGTTTTCCCCATTCATTAGTCACCTTTTGTTACCTAAAGATCACTCTGGATCTAAACTTTTGGTCTGGCTATTGATCCACCATCATAGCCATATTTTTTCATTTTTGTTTGGGTTTTCTACACCAACAAGAGAGAGAAATTTTAGATCTGAAATGCTGAGGACTTCCAAGAACCCATCCCATTGAGGAGAACTGGAAAACACCTTTCTTGTTTTCCTCTCAGGTGCACCTTTCCAATATAATATAAAAATTATTTCAAAGACATTGTTCTTGTCTTGTCTATTGGATGCATGGAGCCACATTTTACTTTATCTGCTCAATGTCTTTTATGCTTAGATCTAGATTTGTGCATCATTATTTGGATCACCTAAATTATAGATTCAAAGATATTTGGTAGCCATAATCGATGTTAGGGCTATTTTTTATGTGTAGCTAAAGTGGTCTTTTACGACGAAATATTCATACTAACAATTGGCGACGCCACACGGGTTTTCTTTTGCAACTGCTATCGTTTTATATATTCCTGCATATCTAGCTATTTTAGACCCTAGGGTTTCTCTTCAGTTTTTTTTTTCCTATTTTTATGGTGCTAAAACCCTCAAACACTCATATTTTTACCTTCCGTGTATTTCTGGCCCTATTGCGCAGGTAACAGACATCAGCCGCAGCTGAGACGAAAATTTCTGCTGAAATATGCCACGGAGAGTGTCAGAAGTGCAGGTCGCACTTTTTGGCCCAAAAACTACGTCTTGGAGCTTTAGGTCGTGGAAAATAGCCCAAAAACTGCAACCTGGACTTTTTTCTAGAATTTTTCTGAAATTTTTCTGGGTTTTGTCTGAACCTCTGTCAGGGTTGTTTGACCTCCGTCTCCGCCCATGTAGACTTTTTCTTGCTCTTTTTTACTCAACTAAGTGGGAATCTAGCCCCCTAGGGCTTGAATACCCTCCACTTTTTATGGAAAAGTTTTTAGCTGCTGTAAGCGTTTAAATTTTCAGAGTTTCAACAATTTCTTTTACAGATCTGATACCTCATCTTCAGATCCCTTTAAGATCAGCTAATTTTCCTTTCAAATCACCTCATATAGTTTTTTTTGGGTTTGTCTTTAGGGTCACCTCCGTTTCCCTACTGCCTTTAGCTGTTTCCCTCCTCTTTTGCAGCAACCTTGCCTCTGCCTCTTTGTTGTTTTCTGCACCTCTTTTCAGCAGATTTCCCCTTTAGATCCCTATCACTCCTGACCTTAGATCGATTGGCCTCTTTTTAGCGTGTTTTGCTTAGATTTTTTCCATCTTTTAGAATAATTTTGAGGGACCCACCTTCTTGGGATATATTGATGCATTGTTAGCCGTTAATTTTCTGTTCATTCAGTATTATTTACTGCATATTTATTTTCAGTTATGCAACACACTTTTTCTTTTACTCTCAAAAATTCTGGGTTTAAAAATTAAAATTAACACATGCCACACACTGACCCTAAGTGAAGAAGAGCCTGGTTAACACCGCCAGGAAAAGACTTTAAAATCAATTGACATTACACCTCTCTCCTCTTGTTTTGACATTGACATCACTTGATTCTACACCTCCCTTCCTTTGTCAGTTATTCTTCTTCCCTTTGTGCCCTCATCATTGCGCCCCCAAGACATATATCTCGGAGACTTCTTGGCCTTCACCCTCAGTATCCGGTTGGTCGACTTGCTCCTTCCCCCCATCGTTGAGTTACTCCTCCCCCGAGTCCGCACTCCGACTCATCTTCCGATTGTTTGGGTTCTCCCCCTATTACCTTCACCATGTCTGGTCCAGGGCCTAATGTTAGCGGGAACCCTGGCCCTAATGCTGGGACTGTTACTAGCAGAACCGCCACGGGAACTACCTCGACTGCTCCCTTGCTCTCCCTTCATGGAAGGCCTTAGTCTCCCCGATTTCAATCAGTTGATCAATGATCCTATCTGCCATGATGTTGGTTGGCCTACTGTGCCAACCAAGCTCCCCTCCGACATTCCCAAGTTCGAAGGCCTTGTTGGACAGGATCCCTCCAACCATATCCGATCTTTCCACATGTGGTGTTCATCCCATTCCATTACTGATGATTCCATCCGTCTTAGATTGTTCCAATGCACGCTTACAGGCGAAGCTTCTAAGTGGTATGTTGATCATCCCACTTCCTCTCATACCACCTTTGCGACTCTTACCCGGGCTTTTTTTATCTTACTTCCAGCGTCCCCTTCGTTATGACACTGGTATCGAACTTTTGACTTCTTTCCGCCAATCATCTGTGACCCGCCTATCCGATCATGTCCAGGAATGGTGGAGAAGAAAGAGCCTATGTAAATCTCCTACCTTCAAAGACCATGTCTACATGGACTGGTTCCTTAGATCTCTCTTGCCCCCTATTGGGAAAGATGTTGCATCGCATTTTCCTCAAACTGAAGAAGCTGCCCTCCAAATGGGGTTAAAATATGACCTAATCTACGCCTAGACGGGTTATGTTTATACTGTTCTACCTGATCTCCCTAGACCTGGTGATGCCCATGCACCGGGGGCACCTCATGCCGCCGACAGTATCGTTGGAGCTATCTCTCATACATACGCCCAACCTCCCATGGGTTATGGTTTTCCTGGGGGGGGAGGCAGCACCTTCCGCACTTTTTCCCCTCTCGGTAGCACATCTCTAGGATACGGAATGGCCCCTCTTTTGGCCCAACCTCCTACTTACCACAATGTTACCAAACCCCCTTATTATCCATATCCACAGCTTGGTGCTCTAGCTCCTCCAACATCAGCACCTCCGCCTCCCTTGCCTTCTCAACCCCCGCAACAACAGTCACCGCCCCCTCAAGAGCAGGTGGATGCACGACAGGGATTTGTGGCTACCCAACCACTTGACGGACAAGTGGCCACTCAACCTTCCCCTTCTGGTTCCTTCGATTACTAGATTCTCATGATAAACTCTGATCACCTTTTACCTGTTGACCTTATCCTTCAAAATCGGTCTTGTCAGTACTCCAAGCCTCCTGCTTCGTCTGTCCCCAAGTCACCTTATTCAGGTTCTACAGAGCCTCTTTCGACATCTAATGGTCCCTTGCATATCCCTCAGCCCAAAGTTGAGGTTCATACCAAGATTCCTACGGGCCCATTCCACCGAAATGTTGCTTCTAGTCGATCTGCTCATTCGTATAGCATAGTAGATCATTTGGTGCAATCTCCTAGTGCCATTTCAACATTAGAACTCCTCCAGTCGTGCCCCTCTTAAAGAAAAGCTCTACTATCTGCCCTGGGCACTATAGATCCAACAGATGACCAATTTATTTTTTTCAATGCCCATAAGTCAGAATCTCCACCTCTTCCTTCTTCCATAGCTTTCCAAATCCCAGTCAAAATTCGGAACGCTAACATTTCTCGGTGCATCATTAATGAGGGGGCATCCACCTGTGTGATGTCCGCTTCGATTTGGAAACAACTCGGATCTCCTGAGCTGGCCCCTTCCACAATCACCCTTCATGCATGGGATGGCCATGCCTCCTAGCCCATTGGCCTATTCCGTAATTGTCCTATCACTCTTGCGGGAAAGACTATTTGTGTTGACGTTGAAGTAATTGACGCCCCTCTTGATTATAACATTATTTTGGGGTGTGGCTACACCTATGCCATGTCTGCTGTCCCATCCATGGTCCAACGCAAGATGTTTTTCCCTCATAATGGAAAGATAGTCACCATTGACCAGTTGACATATCATGAGCCAAAATCTCAGACCTCCCCTGAGACGACCATATCTTCTGTAGCCAATAAGCAAATCATTGATTATTTGACCAATGTCTCCCCCGGCATCTACAAAGACTCCTCCTTGCTTGGAACTTTCCCTGGTGTTCCTCCTCCTCCTGTCTCTGATCCCAGCTTAGCGAATGTTTGCATGATGCAATCGTCTTGGGCTGACCTTAAATGGCCTGCTTCGGCTAGTCAACAACCTCAACCTCAACCTCGCCCGTTACAAATTGCTCCTAGCCCTTCGCCTCAACCAGCCAAACCTCTTCCTACTGGCCCTTCTACTACAGCTGGTACCCATAAGCCCCTCTATCCTCCTGGGTCAGTTCCACTAGGTCTCAACCACCTTGGAGCCATCCCTCCAGACCATTACCCCGCTAGTCAGATACCTTTCCTAGCTCCCCCACCAGGAGTGTTCACGGTACCTGTCATGGCCACCCTCTCTCTTCCTAACTTGACCCTTGGGATTCCCATCTGGTACATTGATCCTCCAGCCACAACCTTTCCTGGTCAACCCAAACCTTGTCTTGCTTTAACCCCAGTTCAACCGGTCTTCTCCCGCTACAATAGTGCCTCAATCACCTCAACATGAATCACCTCCTGTTGCGACCGCTTTGGGTAAGAAGGGAAAAGCTCGCAAGGGGGCATCAAAGGAAAAGGCTGCCCCAACAAGCACTTCCCCTCTTCAGCCTCTAAATCATACCATCTAGTGCGCTTTGTGTGATGTTGTCGGTCATGCCACCCATACCTGTCCTGAATTGCCTCATCTCAAGCCCATGGTTAATGTCGCGTTCCCTGCATCTGCGGCCCCGGAAGCCTCTGTTCCTTCTGCGACCACTGTCCAGAACCCCAAGACTATTCACACCAACCACCCCTATGTTTTGTGTGATCTCCATGTCCATTACACCCACCTTTGTACCCACCTCAGGTACTTCCGCACCTCTCTAGCCGCAGTCCACCGATTCGAGGCCAAGCACAACAAGTCCACCTCTCCCCTATTTTCATGTTTTTCTTCAGCAGAATTACCAGACATGACTTCTCCCATTGACATTCCCCCTCCTGATGTTGAGATGACAGAGCCTCCATCCACCATTTACTACCTATCATCATCCATGAGACCCTCGGGGAAAATTCCCTCTGAATCCTCCCCTATTGTTTCACTTGACCTTCCTTCAGCGATCACCCTGGGCTCACGATCAATAGATCCTTTATCTGCTTACTCTTCTATCACCCCTTGTGACGATGCGCATGTGAACCTCTCTTCTCATGATGATGAGTCAGGTAGTGTTGTGTAACTAGCTCCAAAAATAGAACAAAAGAGATATCAACGCCTTAGAAATAAGCCACTTCGAGGGGGAAACCTCCAATACATTACATAAATGAACAAATCTTGGATGATACAAATGACAAAACCTCCTTTCTATATATAGGAGTCCATGGGGGCCTGATATAATCCTAGCCGACCTGACAATAATAATGTAAGGGCACAATAATAACAATATGGGGGTTACAGGGGTACAACAATAAAAATAAGTGGGGTTAGACTAACATAATAAGGGACTACACTATTAATATAGGGCTTAACATGCCCCTCTCCTTCAAACAAGTGTTGTCCTCAACGCTTGATTATTTCTTGATGATTCTGTATGAAATTCTCATCCTCCCATGTGGAATCTTCTACAGGAATGTTCTTCCACTTGCTGAGATAATTTGAAATTGATTGTACTTGTCGCATTCTTTTTTTTGTGACTCCTTCAGAACTTCTTTCGATGTGATGTTGATCTTCCGGTTTTTCATTAGATTCTGCACCAAAGTTGGGTTATCCTTTGAGAGTTGGAGAACTTGTTGTTGATGTTCGATGTGATCTTCCACTAATTTATCATCCATATTTTCTATTACTGGATCCTTCAAAACATTCAACTTAGCCTCCATTTATAATTTTAAACCATCTATTTCATCTTCAATTGCTCTTCGTAAGATCGAAACTTGTTGCACTTGGTATCGTAATTTTGATATCTCATACTGCAATTTTTCCTCCTCATGCGTCATAGTATAGCTTTCTGAGGGCTTAATGGGTATGGAATTATTTTTTTGAGGCATAATAGAACCCATTACTAACAAAAATTCTTCAATATTCCTTGGAATCAATTCAAATTGATTCTTCAAACAAGACTTATGCAATTCGGAAAAAACAATACACACCTTTTCTTGCTTTGAGGATCTCGATATTGAAATTGTATTATCTCTGTGATTACAGATCTTCAATATGTGAATTTTTTTATTGATTTATCCCTCTAAATTATCTTTTCGAATGCCACGGAGTCGACCTGATTTGGATTCTCCAAGACAAATTTGTGTCCAATCTCCCACAATGACCTAATTATGGACTGGTTCAGTAGAGTGAACTTGTACGACTTGCCACGTGTCACTATTTTATCCTTCATCTCTAAAATTCATAGCCAAGAAACTACAGTCCGTTTACTTACAACCACTTTTTACGGCACTCCAATCTGATGCCTAGAGAAAGAGTTATTGAACTTTTCCCACGATCACCTCTTTGAGATGAAATTCAGGAGCTTGAAAAAGCACTACCTTCCATAGATCATATCTCCAAAAATATTACGAACCAAGCTCTAAAAGATTTTGAAAAATTTCTTCAAGATTTCAACTTCGCACCATTGAAATTTCAGATTCTGAACCTTCGTAGAAAAAACATTATAGCGCAAATGCCACGATGACCTGTTTAGGAGCCTGGAAAAAGACCTAACTTCCACAGATCATATCTCCGAAAATATTGTGAACCAAGCTATTAAATTTTTAGAAACTCTTCCTCAGGATTTCGGCTTCGCACCCTAAAAATTTCAGCTTCTGAAACATTGTAGAAAAAAATTTATAGCGAAAATTCCAAGATGACCTGTTTGGAGCAGCGAAACCCTAGAATCCAAAGCTCTGATACCAAATGTTGTGTAACCAGCTCCAAAAATAGAGAAGAAAGAGATATCAACACCTTAGAAAATAAGCCACTTCGAGGGGGAAACCTCCAATACATTACATAAATGAAAAAATCTTGGCTAATACAAACAGTAAAACTTCCTTTCTATATATAGGAGTCCATGGGGCCTGGTTTTAATCTAATGACCTACTTTAATAATAATGTAATTTAATAATAACAATATGGGGGTTACAGGGGTACAACAATAACTATAATGGGGGTTAGACTAACATAATAAGGGACTACACTATTAATATAGGGGCTTAACAGGTAGCTTCACCGCGTCCGATGATCTTTCTTCCACCAGTCACCCCATCTCCTATCACGATGACAACATTATGGAAGAAATCATCTCCCCTGATTTTCTCTATTCCCCCTTACATCGGAACCATGCATTCGAACCACATACACCTTGTGGCCATTACATTGCAACTCAATGTTTGGGTAAGGGGGCACCCATATTTGAGAGACCAGGAGAAGTAATTCTCCACACCTCTCCTAGTGTATCTGGTCACGTCGACTCTAGTACCATTATCCTTCCACATTTAGTAGAATCTCTAGAGTCCCATACAACTTTAGATCACTCTCGGGATGATACCCCTTATCGTTCCTTCATTTTACATCAACAACCCAATCTCTTAGACATTGTGGTTCACCAACCTCTAGGTTTTCTAGGACAACATCAGTTCATTACCTCCAAATCCTCTCTTTGGGATAGTGACACCGAGTATGCCAACCCAAAAACTTAAAGGCCATTTGATTCCTATATGTAGTCCTAACAAGAGATTGGTATTCCTCCATTTCCTTTCTCAAACTGCATAACCATAACGAAAACAAATAGGCACACCATATCCTTAAAATGCGTTTAGATTCCCCTTTTTCTAAATACATTTTGGCATGACCACAACATGCTTGGGGGCACCTATTCCCCTCAACCATAACCCTCCTCAAAATCGAATTTCTTCACTTACAACACTTGTACTTGGGGCACCACTTTTCCCCCTTACTTGTCTTTGTTCGTGTTGATTTTCGTCATGAGATACCCTATTATACTCATGTTTTTATGGCCCCCCATTGGACCTTTACTGTGTGGCAGTACCATCGAGTCGCCCTTGTTTAGAGCATCCGAGTTGAGTTATCATCGCAGTCAGGGAGTCTATCTTGAGTCCCTTTGTATCCCGCTATAGGCCTCCATCCTTCATTGCTTGGTCCCTCTCTCGTGTTGCACATTATGGCCTTCAGTACCATTGTCCCCTATCCCTTATGGTATTGTGTCACTGCCAAGCCATTCATGCCCTTTATGCTTTAACAAGGGAAGTCATCCATCCGCTACTCAGTATCCCCCATTTCATCATCATCATTAGTGTCTGTCTGTTAGTCGCTCTACTTTTTTCTCTCGTGCCTCACCTATGGCAGACCTCCTTCTGTCGACATCAGCTCATTTACTCCAGAAGCCAGGTCTAGGGGGCAGTGTACCTTGGTTCGAGCTCTTTTTAGCATGATCGTGATCTGTACACTTGATGGTCCAGTGATGCAGTAGCCGCTTTTGGTGATTTCTGGGTGTGTGTGAGACGTCTCAACCCTCATGAGGGGGTGGCCCTGCAGGTAGCCCCCCACATGCTCGGATGACTTCTTCCTTTCAGCCCTTGGTGCAACTCCTTCTATTTGATGATATCGGCCTCAGCCGCTTGCAGCGCCTCTTCGATTTGCATGTATCAGTCAGATTTGGTGAGCCCTTCCCTGTGTGTAGGGGGAATTTGGGGTGTATTTGTATCTCATGTACTAAAAAATTATTGTATAAGTCCTGACGATCATTCCAGGCACAAAATTTATGTGGGATTCATCATTCTATTTATCTGGCTCATGTTTAATCCAGCACATGCTTCATTATTGCATTCCATGGTTTTCCGGGCGCCTTATTGGTTGTACTCTTCTCTCGGCGGGCATAGGTATGCCTCCCCTGCTGCCTTTCGCACAGGTACCACTTCATAAACTAGAGACTTGTTACACCTATAAGTCTCGTCTCCTCAGGGTCTAGTCCCTTAGCACATTCGACTACCTTAAATTTCTCTCTCTCCCTTCACTCTTGATGTCTAGTGATTGAGTTCTTACAACGTACTTCGGTCATACGATTTGCTCCTAACACTCGTACGTTGGGGGGCAATCTATTACACCATTTTTTTGGTCATCTAACCTATTATCATTAGATGAACCCAAGTACACCATGTAAGACCAATTTTACCTTAAGTAAAATTGCTTTCACCATGTGAAATAACATTTGTTTATATTTCCTGATCATATTTAACCCAAAACAAGGAAATTAATTAAAACAAATCATTATTTATTTGAGTATTTCCCAGGAATAAGTTATTTAAATCATTATTTAAATAATATTCCTAGCTAAATTTGACTAAATCATTTTTAAATAATTAAATAAATCATTATTTATTTAATTATATTCCCACCATCTCCCTAAAATAATAAATAAATCATTTATTTATTTATTGTTTATAAATAAAGGAATTGACCCAAGTCAAAAAAACTTTTCCCTCCAATAAATATAATAAAATATTCCTAAAGGGTGGTTCTAGAATTTGATTAATAATATTTTATTCATGCACCAAGTTCTAGATAACCCCAATATTTTGTTAGAAATAGAAGGGTTTTCCCCATTCATTAGTCACCTTGTGCCTAAAGATTATCACTTGGATCTAAACTTTTGGGTACGGCTATTGATCCACCATCCATAGCCATATTTTTTTTCATTTTGTCTAAGTTTTCTACACCAACAAGAGAGAGAAATTTTAGATCTGAAATGCTGAGGACTTCCAAGAACCCATCCCATTGAGGAGAACTGGAAAACACCTTTCTTGTTTTCCTCTCAGGTGCACCTTTCCAATATAATATAAAAATTATTTCAAAGACATTGTTCTTGTCTTGTCTATTGGATGCATGGAGCCACATTTTACTTTATCTGCTCAATGTCTTTTATGCTTAGATCTAGATTTGTGCATCATTATTTGGATCACCTAAATTATAGATTCAAAGATATTTGGTAGCCATAATCGATGTTAGGGCTATTTTTTATGTGTAGCTAAAGTGGTCTTTTACGACGAAATATTCATACTAACAATTGGCGACGCCACACGGGTTTTCTTTTGCGACCGCTATAGTTTTATATATTCCTGCATATCTAGCTATTTTAGACCCTAGGGTTTCTCTTCAGTTTTTTTTTTTCCTATTTTTATGGTGCTAAAACCTCGAAACACTCATATTTGTACCTTCTGTGTATTTACGGCCCTATTGCACGAGGAGTAACGGACATCGACGCAACTAAGACGACAATTTATAACAGGAAATATGCAAGTGCAGAGAATAAGTCCTAGGACTTAAAAATGCGTGTGAAGAAGAAACATTTACTATTTTCTCTAAAACTGATGAAGAACACTTAATTCATTTAAGAAAAATTTTTGAGGAATGTAGGAAATATGGCTTATCTTTGAATCCCAGAAAGACACCCTTTGGTCTCCAAGAAGAAAAACTTCTTGGCCACATAACTTCTGAAGAGGGAATCAAAGTAGACCCTAAAAGGATTGATGGCATATTGAAAATCAACCATCCTAGAAACTTCAAAGAATTGCAATATTTCATTGGGAAGATAATTTTTTTAAGGAGGCTCATCCCCAATCTTGCTGATCTATTGAGAAATATCACAAGCATGCTAAAGAAAGAGATAGGTGTTAAATGGACAATACAAGCTAAACAATCATTTGAACTAGTGAAACAAGCTCTTAATCAAACACCGGTTCTTATAAGTCCTGATTTCACCAAAGATTTCTACATCTTTTCTTTTGCATTTGAACACACAATAGCTGCAGTATTACTACAAAAGAACATCATGGGGTAAGAACAACCAATATCCTTTTTTAATAAGGCCTTAAGAGATGCTCCACTTAAATATAATATCATGGAGAAACAAGCCTTAGCCTTGGTAAAAGCATTGAAAGACTTTAGAGTCTACATTTTACATTCTCACATCATTGCTTTTGTCCCACATACTGTTGTCAAGGACATTCTAAGTCAAGACCCTAATGGTAAAAGGGGAAAATGGATCACTATTATTCTAGAATATGACTTAGAAATCAGGCCAACCAAACTAATCAAAGGGCAGGGTTTAGCAAAAATCATGGCTGAGTCAAAATTCCAAGCTTTAGATATGAATATGGTTGATATTTTGGAAGAAATATAAGAATTCACAGCTCCATTCATTGAAGAAACTTTTGTGAATTCACCTTGGTATGCTGACATCATATATGTGTTGCTTTATCTGAATACCCCTCCTTCTTTGTCTAAAACTAAAGCTAGATTCTTGAAACAGAAGGCTTTAAATTATTGCATATTAGATGGGGTTTTATATCAGAAGAATGTTGTTGGAATGTTGCTTAAATTTTTTCTTGATATTGATGTAGGAAAAATCATGCATGAGCTGCATGAGGGAGAATGTGGAGGACATCTTTATTGGAAGACTACAAAAAATAAAATCCTCAGATCTTGTCACTATTGGCCCACCCTTTTCCTAGATACTCAAAAGCTTGTCATGTCTTGCCATAAGTGTCAAATTTTTGATGGCAAGAGAAAACTCTTACCTTTACCCTTACATCCTATCAGTGTTGAGGCTCCCTTTCAACAATGGGGCTTGGACTTCATTCGGGAAATTCATCCATCTTCTTCAGCCCAACATAAGTGGATCCTCACTACCACTAATTATTTTACCAAGTGGATAGAAGCCATACCTTCTAGGAATGCTACTAAATCTGTCATTATCAAGTTCCTTGAAACCAACATACTATCCATATTTGGTTGTCCTAGAAAAACTATCACAGATAATGTTGCTGCCTTCAAATCTAAAAGAATAGTTAACTTCTACTATAAATACCATATCATATTGGGTCATTCCACAGCCTACTATCCTCAAGGAAATGGATTAGCTGAATCCTCCAACAAAAGCCTTGTCAATATTATCAAAAAATTGTTGGAGAAAAATAAAAAATAATGGCATAGTAAACTTATTCATGCTTTATGGGTTGATAGATTAACCACCAAAAATTCAATAAATAAGTCCCCCTATCAGCTGGTTTATGGCATGGATGCAATATTCCCAACATCTTTAGGAGTTCCAGTCATGAAACTCCTCCAAGAAGTACAATCTGAAGAGAATGATATGCAGAGAAGGATCAATCAAACCATTCATTTACAACAGTCCATAGAAGAAGTGTACATGAGAACACAAACGGTCCAAGAAGGCATCAAGAAATTATTTGATAGAAGGACTAAAGAAAATGATTTCCAAGTTGGAAATATAGTTCTAAAGTGGGATTCCAGAAGGGAAGAAAAGGGAAAAAATGGAAAATTTGAGAATTTGTGGAAAGGGCCCTACATCATTTATTCTATAAGGGGTCATAATGCATTCTTTCTGCAAGAGATGAATGGAGAAGACTTATTTGGAGGTCCTGTTAATGGCAGGATGCTCAAGAACTACTTCTGTCAAGAGTCTTAGCTTAAAAGTTTGTATTCATTGTACATAACCCATTTGAAAAGAAATTATGAAAAATACAAAAACAATAAAAGAAAAGAAAAGGAGAAGAGGGCAGATTCAAAAGAGGTACAACCCCATATACAAAAAATACAATTTTCTGAAAGTGAGCAAGTCTAAATGCCACTACTAATTCAAAAAGATATCTTGTTCAGTCATCTAGCCTAAACATGGTTGAACATGCTTTTAATTTATGTTGATAAGTTAGTAGAAACATTGATTGATAAGATTATTTCAGACTTGGCTTATCAGTAGATTAGATTAGGAGAAAACAGAAATGGTTCTAAAAAGCTCAAAATCTGAACCAAGGAGACAAAGAAGGTTGTCTAACAATTTCAGATCTTAAGCCTTCACAGTTTTGTTTTAAATTTATACAAATAAAGTCTATGTGAAACTTGTACAAAATTCCATAGCCCCATAACAAATCAGACTGCTTAATCTTGATTTTATTATTTTTAAATTTCCTGTTTTAGATTAGAAAATAAAAATCTGTCAAATAGTTTAATCTTGACAGATAGCTAGTACAGGTAGAGAATATAAAGAGTTCAACAATTTAATCTAAACTCTTGGAAGAAATAAGGATAGGACTAGATAGTTATTTTTCTGTTTTCAAAAACAAAATTTCAAAGATTTTTCCAGTTCAAGTGCACTCAAGAGGAAGAAAAAATTCTAGGACAAGTAGGATTGGGTAGGTAGAGATGTTGTTTGAAGAAATTACATGTTGTAGATTGATTGAAATTGTCAAAAATAAAGAAATATCAACAAAAAGGAAAAAGAAGAAATATGCCCAATGGATAAGGCATCGATCTGCTGAAACTCAGAAGATTTCATAAACTGAGGTTCTGGACACCTTGAAAAGATAGCTGCCCTCCCCAAGTGGAGCCACTGTTAGTCATCCATAATTTTGATTTTATCCAAAGATGACTAAGTTGAAAATCTCAAATTTCTAGAAACAAAATTTGCAGAAACATTGTGAGTTCTAGAAATCTCACTGCCTTCATCATCCTAAGTCTATCAGTTCACCAAAATCTTCATCTATGCCTTCTAAAAGATCACCAATCTGTCTCAAAAGAAGCTTGTTTCAGACTATTTTACCCCATTTTTACCTCCATTTTATTCCCCCATTTTACCATTCTTACCCCTATTTTCATCAGTCCATTTCCCTCTAAAAAGTCCTTTTCCCTCTTTATTAAACCTCCATTTCCTCTAAAAATCCCCTTTTAAACCATTATACACACCCTAATTTGGTTTAAATCACCCTTTTACACCTTACCGAAACCCTCAAAAGGCTCAAAAATATCTTTTAGGCATAAATCCACCATATTGATAATATTAAGGCCTTAAGCCCTTTAGGCTTAATATCTTAGCCACTTTTTCTTCATAAAACCAAGGGTCGCGACCACCTACCATCTCATCTCCCCTTTTATCTCCCAACCCCCGGTCTTATCTGCCCTTACAGGACCGATCCTCCACCCCTTCTCCTAGCCCTCTTCTCTTTTCTTCTTACCCCGCTCCATTGATTTTATAGATTCATCTTCACCGTGGATCTAGAGCCTTAAGCTCTGATCTGACGGTCATAATAATCCCGACCCATCAGCCATCCCCCCCATATAACTACTCCACAGAGCAATCTCCACCGTGGATCTTCATGATCCGATGACCGCCATCCAAACCCAGCATTCCCGCTACCCGACAAAACTGGACACATCACTGCCGACCCCACCTTCCATACACGAAATCATCTCCCAATCTCCACCTGCCACCTGTACTCCACTATTCCCATCTGCCGAACTTGCACCTAACCTTTGGGCTCCACCCGTGCCATCGATCTCACTCCTTGAGATCTGACGACGAAGATTAAATATCGTGCAAAATTTTATGCTGAGATTTATTGCCCCATTTCAACGTGAAATAGTAGTATTGGCCTAGACACGTGGTGACCATTCTATGGTATCGCGTTCGTTTGGGCCTTTACCGCTTACCACCCAAATCTCACGCGAAAATCGTCAGTTTTCTCCAAAACCACCCTTCCTCTTTTCACGCCCATATTCAAAATTTTTGTTCTACTTCCTGGTTCCGCTTATGGAAACCCCCACCTTTTTGCATGTTCCCTTCCTCTGCAATTTCTCTCAACAACTCATAAACCCCCTGAAGCAGTTTAATCCCAACGTGCAAGTTTATTTAATATATTTGTTTATGGTTGCAGGTTTTAATGGCGGCCTAAGTTCACAAGCCATCCCACAGCCAATCTAAGTGGAACAGTCTCGGATGACGATCCATGAGGCTAAAACAAGGCAGAAAATGGAATTCAGGGTTCGATTTTAAGAGTTTAATCAGTGTTTCATGACCACCGGTTGAATCATAAAACCCTCCAGCGAGCGAAGAAAACCCCTGCACAAGAAGACAAAGAGTTCAAGTACAAATATTGAAGATTAAAACAGTCAATAAAGAAAAAGGACAACGAGGATGATTATAGAGGCCAAATGCAAAAATTAGGCCTAAGACATAGTTTATTGGTTAAATCAAGGAAACTTAGACTAAAGAAAGCCTCAAATACATCAAACAAAAGCATTTATTCACTCAGAATATCTAACTGACACCTTTGACCAACTTTCTGCCTACAAAGAAAAACAAACAGTTATTACAATAAAGAAAATATTTAAAAATGTCAAGACAATTATTGTAAAGATAAGGATAGGCCTTGAAAGTCAATATTTTCTCCTATCTTTCTTTCAGAAGTTAAGATAGAGTTATTGAAACAGAGAAGTAGTTGAACCTCTTCCTACCTTATGCCTTGCATGGTTTTCAAGGTTAGGAATGCATTTACTCTATAATTAATGACTCTCAAACCCTAGATCAATTCCACCTCCTCATTTGCAGCATAAATACTGCATTGGAACTCATTGTATGGTTGGCATTTGGTGACTCTTTGAAGTAATACATAGTTCTGCTGAAGTTGAAAGGAAATTGATGTTTTGGAACTTGTGGATGTCTTGACCTGTTTGCTAATGGAGAAGGCTCTGTCATTGGATCCATGAGCTTGGCTGTTGGTGAGGTACTCTAAATATGTTATTGTTATTTCTTGTTCCATTTTGTTTCACCATTCTCTGTTGTAGTGGAGTAAAAATTTTAGGCTAAGAAATGTCTTTTGAAAGCACCTTAGTTCTATTTACTCTTCACTGTCTTAATGTTTTCTTCTGCTAAGATATTCTAGAGAATTCTTAATTGCTCTCTAGAACCCTTATGCTTGTTTATTTCTTAAATAGTTCAATACAGTTGGTCTCAAGAATGATTTATGGTTTTTCCTACTTACTTGCTGCCACTTAAAAACTGTTTCTGAAGTCTCCCTTCAAAGTACCATTGTTTAAATTCTGCCAAAGAGGTTTTGTTCTAATCATACCTTTTGTACTTGCTTAAATAATTGTTTTGAAGGTATTTATAGTTGTAATCAAATATGTCTAGGAGTTCCCTCTTCTATGAATGCAGTTATTTGTGAATCTTGAATGTTTTCTTATCCTTGAAGGTGAAATCACTAGAAGTTAAATGAGTTTATTTCCTTCTATATTTCATTTGAGAAGTTTGTCTTGAAATTATTATTTTCTGAAGTGTGGTTTCTAGAATTTATGGTTAGCCCTATCTATGGAATGCCTCTTTATGTTCAGATAATATTTTAAGTCCCTTTGTTGAGAAGTATATATAATTAAGGATTCTTAATTGCCCTTAGTTTTACTTTTCATTCTAAACCCTTGATTTTCATTTCATTTCACCTAAAAGACCTTGAAGATCCACTGGCCAAGTTAGATTTTCCCTTTGATATCTCTGATCCATTTGTGATCTTGTTACAACTTCCACTTGACTCCATTGCCCAATGACTTAGAGATTTCCCTTTTCTATCTATGATGCCTAGATCATCATGTCCAACCAAACAATTAAACAAACTCATGCTTCATAACTAGCCTAAAATCAACCCTTAAAGCAAAACAAGCACACACCTTTGCAAACAATTGAGAGATCCCTCTCTGAGACTAGGAAGGCTAGGTTCTATAACTCTAAAGACTAGTTTTGATGTTGCCTTGTCAATTGGTATGCCAATCTACCAAATCACAGGACCACAATAAGTCATTGAGTTAGATTATGTCTGGTGTTTCTTCCATTGCACAATCTAGCACAGTGACTCCTTCTAGGAGTTTAGTCCTGCCTTTGTTAGGATTGTCACCTTTGGCATCAGATCCATCGGTTACTGCTACATCTGTTCGAGTTCAAGATATTTTCTTTGTGGCTTTGTCTACACTGGTTGTTGCATCTCAGTTGTTTGGATATTTGCACACTCGTAGGTCTATTAATCTCGGCCCGGGAAAATCACAACCCCGCACCATTGAAACTCCGCTCACTTTGGTTTTTATTTATGAATTTGATGAGAAAATGTTGGATATTCACCGATGTTATGCTCCTTCGGCAGAAGCCTCACCTGCTACTAGTGTTGTTTCCACTACCCCTGTGATTCCAGGCGGTCTTACTTTTGAGGAATATCTGTTAGCTGTGCAGTGGCAGAATCCTCAAGGTTCTCAGCAGCCTCATGCTACTGTCAATCCTCTTTTTCATCATTATGATGCAGTTGGTAACCCTGTTTATTCATTTCCATATCATCATGATGAGCATGGTAATCCTGTTTATTTTCCTCCTACTGATCCTCATCAGAATTCTTCTCAGTTTAGACCTACTCTACCTGTGCAACCCTCTAACTTGCAAGGACAACCTTCTGTGGGACAAAATTTAGCTCAGCAGCGCCCTGCCTTTGGTCCACAGGGACAACCATACGGTCCACAAGGCCAACCTTTACAACGACAGCCTTTTGTCCAACATGGACAACCCTCTGGTCTCTCGAGTCAATCTCTGAATCAACCCGAATCATATTTTGGTCCCGGGGGGCAAGTTTATCCACCACAGGGACAACCTATTGCACCTCAATCACAGCCGAACGTTCAGTATGGCCCAAATATTGTGCAACTAGGACAACTCTACGGTCCTTTTGCGGGTCAACCTGGTTATCAGGAACAACCTAGTCCGTCACAACCATTAGGCCAACCTTTTCCAGAAGGCCAACCTAGTGGCCCTCAACAACCAGTTCAACCAGCTCAGCAGCTGTTGCAACCCGCCCACCAGCAGATTCCTTCATTTCCGCAGCCAGTTTTATCTGTTTACCCTTCTCAGCAGCCTGCTCAACCTGCTCCTCAAGGTCAACCTACTCAACCGCAAGGCGCTTACTACCCTCAAGTTTCATATCAACCGTTATATAGCGCACCTCAGATTCCTTACCCTCAAAATCAACCTGTTTATCAGCAACCTCAATGTCATTCTTAAATTCCTCAGCAAAATCCTTATGCAACTCAAAAAGGACCTCATTGGTCTACTTCGACTCAATATCCTAGTCCTCAACCCCAGTATCAACCAAATTATCATACTTCTAATCCCTATGATCTGAATCCTTCGGGACAGAATGTATGGGGACAGAATCCCGTTTGGCTTAGGTGGAATGTGCATGCTGGTCCATATCAAAGACCTCCGATGACTTTCAATACCCAATTACCATTTCTTGCCACGTTGGAATTACCAGATGTGTCAAAGTTGACAAATGATCCTATTCTTCATAACTCGTATTGGCCTGTGGTTCCTACCAAGATTCCCGGCGATTGTCCTAAATTTGAGGGTAAACCTAGAGAAGACCCCCAAATGCATGTTATGACTTACCACTTGTGGTGTTCCTCTTATTCTTGGGTTGATGATTCTATTCATCTTCACCTTTTCTAGCGTACTCTTACTGGTGCTGCTGCGAAGTGGTACATTGAGCTGTCTCATGGAATCTTTCAAGATTTAAATTCCTTAGCCATGGCGTTCCTTACACATTTTCAGTTACCGATCCATTATGAGATTGGTACATATCTCCTCACTTCATTGAAATAGGACCAAGCTACTCATATCTCGGATCATATTCATGAGTGGCGGCGTCGTTGTTGCATGATCAAATTTGAAATTTTGGATCAGCTTCTAACTCATTGGTTCACTACCTCCTTTTTCAATCAGATTGCAAAGGACATAGCTATGGGGGCATGTGTAACTGAGGAACAAGCCATTGGTTACACCCAATACCTTGATCTTGTGTACTTTCAGTCTGACATGTTATATGATATCTTGCCTATGCTCCTCGACCTGGCACTTCTAAACCACCAACGACTCCATCCGTTGATGGTATTATTGGTTCTGTATCTCAGACTTCTCAAAAGTCTTCGTCATCCAACTCTGGGAAGTAGAAGTCTACTTCTTCCACTAATGTCACTTCTCAGTCAATTCTAAATTCTGGCAAACCCATAGAGGTGAATGATGTTTAGGCCAATCCTATAGATAACACTTCTAAAGGTAAGAAGAAAGGTAAAGGTAAGGCCAAATCCGATACCCCGAAACAGGATTCTCCAAAGCCTCATTCTGCTAATAGTTCTCAATGAAAACCAAGGTATCCTTGTTTAATTTGTGATGAAGAGCACTTCACCAAAGACTATCCTTGATGGTCTGAGGTGAGCTGATTACTAAAAGGTGCTCAAGGAGCTCTGACTGTTCTTAAAGAACATTTTCCTCAGCAGACCCAGAAGGTAGAGCAACCTCAGTCCTCTGCCCCTTTTGGTTCTTAGGTGTTTATGATGAATGGTTCTACACCAGTTTCCATTGCTACTCGATCGAAATATTACTCTAGCTCGCGTCAGGAAGTGGGGAAAGAGGTCCTCCTCCCCCTCCACCTATTTCTGGTCCTCTTGAGATTGAACGACCTAACACTAAATCTGTTGTACGACCACCTTCCAAAGGTGTACTCTGTAAGTCTTCGTACAATCCTAATGCCTGTGCCACTCAGCATTACAATATTGTTGAGGATTTTTCTTAGGCACCATCCTCCATTTCTACGTTATAAGTACTTCAGATTTGTCCGCCGCAATGGAAGGCTTTGCTAACTGTGATAGGTGGGGTCGATGCTGCTGATACTAGCCTTCTTGCTTCCGATTTAGAGAATTTCGTCCCGCAACTCCCACACCAAATTGCTCTTATCATCCAAGTTGGTATTAATGGTTTGAATATTCATCGGGCAGTTGTGGATGAGGGTGCATCTACCTGTGACATGTCATATACTTGTTGGAAAGCCATTGGTTCTCCAGCTCTTACTTCTTCACCCAATACCCTTGAAGCATTTGATGGAAGGGAATCTAAACCTCTTGGTGTTCTCTCTAGTTTTCCTATTACATTGGAAGGGAAGACAGTCAATGTCGAGGTTGAAGTCATTGACGCTAAACTCAATTATAATCTTCTCCTCTGGCACAGTTGGACTCATGCCATGTTGTGTGTTCCGTCCACTCTCTTTCGTGTTTTGAAATTTCCACATGAAGAAAAGATTATTACTGTCGATCAATTGTCTTTCTTCACTAATTCTTTTGAGAACAATGTTCCATATGTAGATAAGATTCCTACTCCTTGTGAGAGTGTAGGGCTAGGCCTTTTCAAGGATCCTACCCTCATGGGTATTTTTCCATTTCCACCACCGAAGACTGTTCAGGTCAATATGATTTCTCACACTGATGACCCTTGGGTTATCCTTTCTCCTGAATATATTGATTCATTCAGAGATTCGATGTCATTGAGTCCGATTGAAATCGATTATTGTCAACTCATTGCTGCATTGGAAACTCTGTTTTCTGATTCTGCTCATTCGAGTGTGTCTCTTGACATTTATTCCCAATCCCCCTTGCTTGGTGATTTCGATTCATCTGATCCTTTGAAAGAGGTGTTTCCTTCTGATGAGGCTATCATGGAGACCATGTCTCTTGAGGATCTCCTATGGGATGATGGGCATCATCCTTTCTCATTTCGGCCAAGTCTTGGGGCCATGTCTACATGTCTTGAGCGTTTTGCATCTCAAGTTCCTTCTCCTCTGCTTCAAACACCAATTCAAATACATGAAGTTTTTTCGAAAGGTAACTTGAGTAATATTACACAGACGATGCCTATTGACATTTCTGTTAAACTAGGAATTGTCGAGAACATCCATATTGGGGTCACTTGTTCTTCTAATGAAGTACAAGTCTATACTAGCCTTTTTCGCGAATTCTGTGATGTCTTTGCGTAGTCCTACAAGGAAATGCCTGGCATTGATCCTAGCATCGTGGTGCATGAGATTCCTACTTACCCTAGTTCAAAACCTGTTTGTCAACGTCTTCGTCTGGTGCATCCTAGGAAAGCTACTGCCATTAAGGCCGAAGTGGAGAAGCTTCTTAAAGCCGGTTTCATTTATCCGATTCCATTGACAGAATGGGTTTCTAATATTGTTCCTGTAGATAATAAACAAGGCACTATTCGGGTTTGTGTTGACTATCATGATATCAATCGGGCTTGTCCCAAGGATAATTATCCTACTCCTTTCATTGATCAAATCATTTATGACTGTGTCAAGAGTGAGATTTTTTCCCTTATGGACAGTTTTTCTGGCTATAATCAGATCAATATTCTCCCAATTGTTCAACACAAAACCACTTTCATTTGTCTTTGGGGTGCCTTTGCATATAAGAAGCTTCCTTTTGGTTTGAAGAATGCTAGGGCCAATTTTTAGTGCACGATGTCTTATGCCTTTCATGGTATTCGCCACATCATTCAGCCTTATCTGGATGACCTTCTGGCTCATTTGGCTAAGCGTAGAGACCATCCTGACCATCTTTGTCAGATTTTTCTTCATTGTAGACACTATATTATTCGACTTAATCCACATAAGTGTGTCTTCTGCATTGATTTCGGTAGACTCTTAGGGTTTATCGTGTCCAAAGACAAAATTTACCTTGATCCTCTCAAGGTTGAGGCTGCCATCAATCTCCCCTCTCCTTCCTCACTGCATCAGTTGCAGAGTTTACAAGGGAAAGCTAATTTTTTATGCCATTTTATACCTAACTATGCTGAAGTAGCTAAAGGATATATGTGATTATTGAAGAAGGGCATTCCTTTTTGTTGGGATGACATCTCTCAGAAATATTTTGATGCATTGAAAACATTGCTTGTCAATGCTCCTCTTCTCCATCCTCCAAATTATCATCGTGATTTTTCCCTTTACTTAGCTGTCGCTTTCAGCACGATTGCCATGGTTTTGGTACAAGATGATGATGACGGTCATGAGCATGTTATTTATTACTTGTCCCATAACCTTCTCGACCCTGAAATGCGTTATGCTCATGTTGAGAAGTTAGCATTGGCTGTCGTTCAAGTTGTACAACGTTTTCGTCATTATATCCTTTTGCGCATAGTGATAGTGATTTCTGATTGCAACCCTATGACGTACATATTGTCTTGACAATTGCTGGGGGGGGAATAATCAAAGTGGATTGTTATCCTCCAAGATTTTGATTTGGATTTTACTGCTGCCAAATCCAAGAAATCATTGGTTTTTGCTGATTTACTCTGTTTTCTCCCTTCTGACTCTGCTCCTTCTCATTCTGAGGAATCATTTCCGGACGATTCTCTTTTCTTGAATAGCACCCTTGATCCGTGGTACAGTGATCTCATCGTCTATCTCCAAAATTCATATTTTAGATCTGAGTTGACGAAGGATGCCCGTCGACGCATCCGCTATCATTTTCAACCCTATTATATAGTTGGAGATACTCTCTATCGTATTGGAGTCAATTCTATACTCCGGCAATGTTTGACTCTCGAGGAAGCTAAGAAAGCTCTCAATGATTGTCACAGTGGCACTTGTGGCGGTCACATGTCTGGTTATGCCACTACACAAAATATCCTTCGTGCTGGTTATTTTTTGCCTTCGATTTTCAAAGACTCCATTGTTGCGGTTCGTAAATGCCATGATTGCCAGGTCTATCAATGCAATATGCATGCGCCACCTGTTCCTCTTCATCCTATCATTACCTTTGGTCCCTTTGCAAAGTGGGGCATCTATTTTATGACGTGTGACCCTCATTTGGTTGGGAGACATGCCTATATTATCATAGCCATGGACTACTTCACCAAATGGGCCAAAGCAATGCCTACACTTTCCGCCGACGGTAAAACAGCTGCCCAGTTCATGTTCAATCACATTATTGCTAGGTTTGGTGTCCCTCAATCCATCGTTACCAGTCATGGTTCCCATTTTCAGTGTTATATGGTGGTGGAGTTGACTTCTAAGTTGGGTCTGCGTCACGACAACTCAATGCTATACTACCCTCAAGCCAATGGCTAGGTTGAAGCTGTGAACAAAGTTCTTATCACCATGCTTCAATGTACGATTGGGATCCACAAATCCAATTGAAATCTCATGTTATTTTCGGCTCTTTGGGCATACCGGACCTCAGTTAAGAATGCAACCGAGTTCACTCCTTTCCAGTTGGTTTATGGCCTAGAAGCTACCCTCCCGATTGGATGTGAAATACCTTCGCTCAAGTTGGTCATTGAATTACTGCCTAATACTTCGCCAGAAGAAGAGCGTCTCCTTTATTTAGAAAGGCTGGGTGAAACCTGCCACTTTGCTTCTCTCATTATGGAAGCACAGAAAAAGTGGGTCAAGGCTCATTTTGACCAATTAGTTTCCCCACGTTCTTTCGTTGAAGGAGATCTCATCCTCCTGTATGACCAAGCTCATGATAAGCTGGGGGTAGGAAAATTTCAACCTATGTGGCATGTGCCCTACATCGTTAAACGTGTATTGTGGAATGGTGCCTATGAGCTAATTGATTACAAAGGTCATCCTCTTGAACAACCCAGAAATGGGTTGTATCTCAAAAAATATTATGCATGAGTCATCCATGCATAATAGGTGTACATACGTGTTATTTTCATTTTTTTACATGATTTTGGTGTGCTTTGTGAACGTTTTTCTGCTTATTGGGTCTTTCTTACTGTGCATATATCTATTACCCCTTATGTCGGTTTTGCTAATGGTGCTTCCCGCAGTACCAAGATTTTGTCTTCAGCAGCCTGGGTAATCTATGATCCTGCTGGTGAGTTGATAGATATACAAGGTATATGTCTAGGATGAATTTCAAATAATGTCACTGAATATAATGTAGTCATTGAGCTATTAACCAAAGAAATTAACCTCAGCATATGCACATTGCTTTTAAATCTAGATTAACAACTTTTCGTTCTACAACTCAATAGTCATTACACAGTTATAAATCTGCATATTATGAGATTGTATTTACATATTCATTTGTTGGAAAGAAATTTTGATTTTATTACATATCAACATATTCCTAGACGAATGAATACATTAACTGATATAGTGGCTAACATTTTATTAGATAGGCATTTGCATAATTTGTAAAAAGCATCATCATATGTAAAAGATACATGTAGAAAAATAGATGTATATATATATATATATATATATATATATATATATATCACATGTTTGCAACCACGTGCATATAACTTCAAAAAATATGTGTGTTTCTGTTACATCCTGAGACATTATGTCTCTCAAAAATATGCATATGAAATAAAACCTAGGTGTCTAATCAACATGGTGCTCGTGATAACATGTCACTGCCCATACAAGCCACCTCAACAAGAAGTGAATACAGCTGGGCACCTCTATAATATGCCTCTGATAGATGTGTGGAACATCGTCAAATCGTGCATAATCTGAGACTCCTTGGGTGATTCCCTCCAGATTGTGCACTATTTCATCTTCCTCTCCGCCCTCGACTTGAGGGTCAAAATCACGAGGGATTTGCCTCGCTATTGGTGACATGCCTGCAGGTCTTTCTGGGCCTACATCTACACACACATGGATTTAATGTCTAAAAATTAATAGTAAAAAACATCATAATACTCATGAAAATTTTAAAATGAGTCTCACCCAAATCTTCATCCCAATCCTCTCCTTCTGGGAGTGGGAGGTCTAGATCATCAGTGAAATTTGTACAAGAGTAAGGCCAGTCCTCCACGACAATCAGTTGTTGGAAAATCCAATCAAAGAATTCCGGTCTCCAGGACATATGTTGACCACCCCCTGCCCTTGGCGTTAGAGCTACCCACAGGCCATCTGTGGTTCTCTCGCTGGTGGTATCGGGACTATGCCCTCATGTCATTGGAAAATGGGTAGTCATTCCAAGAGGAATGATACTAGGATAGATCCATAACCAAATTGTTTTAGTTTGGTCTTCTTGCATTTTCTTAGCTAGCGTTTCATGTTTATTGTCATGACCTCTACCTAGTTGTAGATGGTCGGTGCCATGCAGTCTAAAGAAAGAAGTAACTGGGTCTTTGTTGCTTCGTGCGGTGTTTGTGACCTTGCAGCTTATGTGATGATGTGTAACACTACTCTCAGTGTCAAGTGTGGGATAGTCTAGATATCAACTTTCCCACTATTCGATCTCTTCCGTGCTCCTGGACATACCCTATCTATCACCATGGACATGTTTTCCATGCAAGGCTAGGTTCTGGTTAGGATTGGTGGCACTCCCCTTCGTGACAATCCTGTTATGAAATAAATGTCGAAAACCTCAATCTCAAGTCCTTGATCCCGAAGGATGAACTTCTCTTGATTTTCATCCCATATGCTGATTAGATACTGTAATAACTCTGGTTGGGCTGGGAGACATGGCATTAGGAAGAATTTTTTTAGACCACAGTTTCTGAGAGCTTCCATGACTCTCTCATTTTCCATGGCCAGCTCATCTTCTTCACTATGTTCCCATTCTTTCCATTCTATGACCATTCCACCTCTTTCTACCTGCAAACACATTCATATGAGTGGTATTAGCTATTTTTTAACATGGAATTTGTAAATTATTGGGGTATTTGGTTAGCATTTTTGTGCAAAAATGGTTTGCGCCGTTGGCGCGACTGTTTCCCAAACATTCGCGCTAATGGGCATGCCGTAGTGTTAAAAATTGGGTGGTTGGCGCGACTCCATGCCCGAAACCCGTGCCAACCGCTGTGCCCTATTTTTTGCATCTCCTCCCCCAAAATTCAAAATTTTACATTGCAGATAGTAAGAAATGACTTAAAATGACAAGAAGGATATTAGCCCTTACTTGGAACTGACAGATTTTAAATTGATCCACTGGATTGACCGCTATTGTCGCCACAAGATTGCACAATGAAATGGGTAACTATTGCTCCATAAGAGGTAAAAAGTGAAAAGTAATTATTTTTACCATTTTTGGAATTTTATAAAATTTTCACAACCCTAATTAGGCTTTAAGTCATATTTTTTGATTATTTTATTGTATTATTCTCGAAAAAAGGGTTTTACACATGTCTCTTGTGCAACAACAGGTTTTTCATACGACAGTGACGAAGTAACGAGTTACATTTTATACTTTTTCGAACTCGATAAAAACACGAAAAAGTCACTACTGAAGTCATCTTTTAGCTCTTTTCTGACTCTCTAAAAGTTGAAAATATTGCCAAGACTCTTGTCGTTTTGAACTCGTTAAATGGCTATGAAACAATATCTACCCAGTATACGTTTACCCCTTTTCCAGGCTAGGATGGATTATTTACGAAAAAGGAATACCTTAGCCTATTACGACTAAGAGGTTCTTATAGATATTGTTTTCTACCTTTCTGGATCTGAGAGACTATTTACGAAAAGGGCCATGCTGGAGTTTTCTTTTCTACCTTCTTTTCAAACTCTCTAAACATGAAAAGATGGTGAGTTATTCCTTTGTCAGACTCATTAAACCCTGATGACATTGGACTTTTCCACCATGACGTTACTCGAGTTCCTCCTTCCTAGGGCTCGTAAAATGTACTGGGTTGGATTTGTCCAAAGGAAAAACTTACATCACAAGCATATGCTATCCCCTTCAAGCTTGTTTTCGGAAATAATTGGGGTACTCGCCAGAAATGGTGGGGGAAAATGTAACCGAGTTTTAGTTATGTTGGCATTTTGTCGCTCTTGAACATGGCACTTGTCTGCATTCGTGTCAAGTTGGTGACATCTCAGTTCATCATTTTTTCCTCCATGGGTTTGGGTAATCCCTTTTTACCTCTCATCTACTCTTTGCCATGTCATCATGACCTTAGATCCTTTGATGTCAAATACTGCCAAATCCAATGTCGTGCTACTGATATGTTCAAGAGAAGTTTGCCTCTGTAGTTTTCAACCTTCCTCTAATTTTCTGTTGGTCCTGATTCACTTTCATCATGTTCCTATGTCTTGTGTCGATGACGTGGGAAAAATTACGGCCCTCCTTCGACCTGGTCATTTCCTGTCGACTTCAGCTCATTATCCAGGAATTTGATCTAGAGACGCCCTTTTGGTACCTTGGAGCCTACATGCCTTAATGGCATGTTTTTCACATTCGACGCAAGGTTCACATCATTGGCCTTCGATCGAGTGATTCTGCAGGTGTTCGACGTCAGATCACTATTCACATTCCGTAAATTGTACCTTTTGTACCTTGAGGGCCATTGTCATCATTGGTGGTTTCTCTCGCGTCTGTTAACGGCTTTCATCATTAGCTGGTAATCAGACAATTTTTCTGCATGTTCGACTTTAGCTCATATATTCGCATGCATGAAATTGTACTTATTCGGGTCAAGATGGAGCACAAGACCCTGGGTTTTGTCTGATAAAATCCAAGCTGTATATTTTTGTGAATTATCATGACCTATTGCATGAATCTTTTGATTGGATGGATGTGACCATACCTGAGTCTATTTATTTATCCCTACTGCTGGATGGTTGTGTCCATACCTCGGATATTAGTTTTTATATACTCTATTATGGATGGTTGCGCCCATGCCACATGATTCATGTATCATAGATATCAGTTGTATTTGTAATTGCAGGTTTTCCAACAATGGTGTTTGTCTCGAATGCATTCTCATAAAGCCTTTCACCCCTCCCTCTCCCTCGGACTTCATGCTTTAGGGGGCATATGTTACACAGCATTTTGTGACTGTCCCTGCAATCCCCAACTCACACATTCGAGGGTCATTTCCATGATCAATAAGCAGTGTCATGCTTTTCAAATACCATCATTGCATTCCTTTGCATGAGAGTAACATTCTTCCTACTGACATTTCCCTGAGTAGAGCTGTAAAAACCCCTATTTTTGCCTTGGCACGAGTAGCCAGTTACACCCTCATGCCGACTATGAAATTTAACACTAAGCTTGCACCATTTGGCACTCTGTGCCAGTTAGACACCCATGCCAAGCTGTTTATGGAATGTTTTTTAAAAATAGAGGCGGAGGTTCTATTCCAACCACTTCGAGGATGATTCATTGGGAGTGGTTGAACTGAAACAACCACGGAATCCTTCCTTTATTTAGTAGTTTCCACCTCCCTTGGAACTCTCCTAAAGGATAGGACTCCCTCCCACCTTTTTAGGGATCCAAACCTCCTCATTCCCCTCTATAAAAGAAGCTATTTCTCTTCTCATCAACTAGCTGAACTTGGAGAGCTAGAAACTATAGTTGAATTGATAGAGAAGATAGAGTAAGGAGGAATTATGTTGAGGAAGCTTGAGTCCATGACTTCTAAGAGATCTTGAGTCCATGCCTTCACCCCGTTCGAATTCCCTGACGGACATTTGAGACGCGCTTCGCCTGAACCCCGATGGAGGAGACCGCAACGTCAAAGCATCGGTTGTACTCTTCCTTCCACTCATTTATATACATTACTACTATTTAATTCCACTATTATGTTATGATGTTTATGTAATACGATACGTTTAGCCCTCTTTGACATGTTAATAGTTGTGAGTGAAACCATTATGTCATATGTTGTTCTTGTTCCTTGTTCTGTGTACAGGTATCTGAGCGTGACAATGAACAAATTGTGATTTTCCAAGGCAGGAGCGAGATTCTGCTACTCTTTCTATAATGATGACAGCGTTGGATTCCCAGTAGGTCAATGTACTGTGTCTTTTGTTTATTCATTAACTAGGAAGCAACACTTTAGCGTGTATTTTTGTTTCTAGACCCACCCTAGGGCTATAGGGATCGTCTCTGTCCGTTGAGATGATTTAAATTCAAAACACAAAGATGTTGGGTTATGAATTTGAAATAATCTACAAAAAGGGAAGCTAAATGTTGTTGCAAATGCACTCTCAAGAAAGGATGAGGATGTGGAAGCATTGTTTTGTGCCATTTCTATTATCTAACGAGATTGGATAACCAAAGCAATGGAGGAATGAAATAATGATGAAGAAGTGTGGAAACTCATTCAAAATTTGCAAGAAGATCCCAGTACATATGATATATTTAGTTCGAAAAAGTATTCCTTATGGTACAAAGATCGCTTGTATCTTTGTAAGAATTCCCAACTAAAACAAAATATTGTTTTGGAATTGCACACCTCTCCTTTAATAGGACACTCAATATTTTTAAAAACTTACCACAGGGTGAAGAAATAATTTTGTTTGGGATGTCCTTAAATCTGATATTCAAAATTTTGTGGCAGAATGTTTGGTTTGCCAGCAAAATAAAGTTGAGACAATTAAGGCCCTGGGTTTGCTACAACCTTTATCCATTCCAAGTAAATGTTGGGAGGAGGTTTCAATGGATTTTATCACAAGTTTACCTAACTACGAAGGAAAGAGTGTCATCATGGTGGTAGTTGATAGACTTACCTAGTATGCACACTTTTTTGCAGTATCTCGTCCATTTAAAGCGAGTACACTTGCTACTACATTTATGGAAACAATTGAAAAGCTACATGGAAACCCAAAGATTATTGTAAGAGAAAAAGATCCAATTTTCACTAGAAATGTTTGGACGAAATTATTTTTTTGTTTGGGTACTCAAATATCTCATAGCTCATCTTATCATCCTCAATCCGATGGGAAAATTGAGATATTGAACAAATGTTTGGAATGATATATTCATTTATTTGTATCTTATAAACAAACACAATGGGTCAAGTGGTTACCTCTGACTGAATGGTGGTATAACACTTCCTTCCACACTATAGAAAAAATGACCCCATTTATGGCACTTTATGGATATCATCAATCGTCCATCACATCAGATTTAAGAGAAAATTCTAAGGTTAAAGCAGTGGAAGATCACATCGAGAATCAACAACAAGTTCTCCAACTCGTAAATGATAATCTAAATTTGGCACAAAATGGAATGAAACAACAGGAAAATTAACATCGCAGTGAGATAACGACTGGGTATTTTTACGCTACAACCATCTAAAAAAATGTCCCTCATGCAAGCGAAGAAGGATAATAAATTATCAACAAAGTACTATGGTCCTTACAAATTTTTGCAAAAGATTGGTACTATGGCATACAAATTGGAGTTTCCTGCATCTTCCCCAGTGCACCTTGTTACACTAAAAACTGTCACCTTGAAATTTTGCTAACTGTATGAGCTCATTAACACTCATACATACCTCCTCTACAAGTCTTACAACCTTTACTCCTCATGTCAAGCCCTGAAACAAGAAGAAAAACCTTAAAAACCTCTGAAAGAATGGGTACGCAGGTAACATGAAGCCTGCCTGCGTTCCTGGCTTGGGTACGCCGATAATGCATGGCTTACCTGCATTCCAGAACATAGTTTTCCTTAAGAATTCCTGCGTACCTCCTCCAAACTCAAAAAGGCGAGAAAGTAAAGTTAAAAAGTTGGTTTGAGGTCAATTCTAGAAGGTTCTAGAATTGACCTCAAACCAACTTTTTTATTTTACTTTCTCTCCTTTTTGAGTTTGGAGGGGGTACGTAGGAATTATTAAGGAAAACTACGTTCTGGAACACAGGTAAGCCATGCATTACCTGCATACCCAAGCCAGGAATGCAAGCAGGCTTCATGTTACCTGTGTACCCATTCTTTCAGAGGTTTTTAGGGTTTTTCTTCTTGTTTCAGGGCTTGGCATGAGGAGTAAAGGTTGTAAGACTTGCAGAGGAGGTATGTATGAGTGTTAATGAGCTCATAAAGTTAGCCTAATGTCAAGGTGACAGTTTTTAGTGCGCTCTAGCAGTTACGCTTAGGGGGCATCAAGCATAGTTTTCTTTCTATTTCAAGCTTGTGTAAAAATGAAACCACTCTGAAGCATAGTTTTTCTCTGTTTCAAGATTTTGTAAAAATGAAACCTATCTTGAGTCAATTTCGGTTATTATTTTCAAGACTTGTTAAACTCATGAAAATACCGAGATTATTTTACTATATTTCATTCTCGTAAAACACATGAAAATGCCTAGTTCTTTCCATATTTTCCTGCTCGTAAATTAAATTGAAAGTTGGCCACAAGAGTATATTTTTATCCATTTTTCGAACTCGTTAAAACTTACGAAAAAGTGAAAATGAAGAGCATAATTTTATCACCTTTTCGGACTCTTTCAAAAATTTATGAAAAAGCGAAACCTTGGAGTCCTCTTTTAAGCCCTTTTCAGAGTCTCTAAACATGAAAAGATTGCCGAGCACTTGATTATTCGAACTCGTTAAAGTAAATGAATGATCATCCTTTCAGTATAAGTTTACCCCTTTTACGGACTGAAATGGACTATTTACGAAAAAGGTATACATTGACTAATTACAGTCAATAGAGTTCTCTCCCGCATTATTTTATCCTTTTTTGGGCTCGAGAGACTAAATTTACGAAAAAGTACACCCATGGAGTTTTCTTAAGTTTTTTCTTCTAACTCCCTAAAATTGAAAAACGTCGAGTTTCTCCTATACTGGACTCGCTAAAATGTAACAGTAAAGGACCTGTTCAATTTTAAACAGGAATGAACCACTCCTTCTTAGGGTTCGAATCTTAAGCTAAGTTGGACTCATCCGAAGGATGAGCTTATAAACAAGAAAATGTTATCCTCCTCAAGCTTGTCAAAAATAAAGAGGTACTTGCCAGAAATGGTGGGGGAAAAGAGAGAAAAATGAACCTATTTGTTACATTTTGACTATTCGGAAAACCGTTAACCACTCTTGAACACGAATTTTTTTTTTCACCTGGGTTGGGAAATCCTTTGCCTAACAGTTAATCAAACCATATTGAAAGTCTTCAGCCGGTTTCTGGGTATTAGCTTTGGTTCAATTGTTACCAAACCATCTGCAGTGTTGTTATGTGTTCAAGAGGACAGTTCAAACAAACCATTCATTTGCGAAATATTTGTCTTCCATTTTGACCATCCCTGAGTCAGTCCTTGCCAATATATTTCTTCAAAACTTTATCTATGATTTCGTGTTATGGGCTTGCCTACGATGTATCACTTTCTATTGACGACAACTCATTATCTAGTAATTTGATCCAGAAATCATTAGTACCTTGAAATCTGCATGCCTCAATGGCAGATTTCTCGCCTTCGATGACAGGTTTACATCATTGACCTTCGATCGAATGATTCCGTGACATGTTCGACTTCAGTTCATTCATTCACATTTCATGGATTGTACTGAGTAATTTGAGAGCCATTGACATTAATGGTGGTTACTCTCACACTTGTTAATAGTTTACATTATTGACTGGTAATCAAGTGGTTTCTACCATGTTCGACTTCGACACATTCATTCACATGGATAGAATTGTACTATTTCGGGAAGCGGAAATCAAGACCCTGGATCTAGTTTCTACCATCTAGGATGTGAGGAATTTTTATTATTCATTTATACATTAGAATATTCATAGACAGATGGTTGCATCCATGCTGTGTCTACATATGTCTATACTGTTGATGTATTGAAAATCATTCCTGTATCAGAACAGTTTAAATCAGTTTTCTAGTTAGTTTTGATCTAAGTATGGGAATTCCTACCTCAGTGATGATATGATTACATATATATATTTTTCATTGAATGCTTTTACAGGTTCCGACTGGGGTGTCCACAGGATGATCCTTGAAATGATAAAGTACTTCACTCTTCATATATGGCAGACTTCATCTTCATCTATTTTAGACTTCGCACTTTAGGGGGGAATCTGTTACACTAAAAAATGTCACCTTAACATTTTGCTAACTGTATGAACTCATTAACACTCATACATACCTCCTCTGTAAGTCTTACAACCTTTACTCCTCATGTCAAGCCTTGAAACAAGACGAAAAATCCTAAAAACCTCTGAAAGAATGGGTATGCAGGTAACATGAAGCCTGCCTGCATTCCTGGCTTGGGTAAGCAGTTAATGCATGGCTTACCTGTGTTCTAGAATGCAGTTTTCCTTAATAATTCCTGCGTACCCCTTCCAAACTCAAAAAGGTGAGAAAGTAAAGTTAAAAAGTTGGTTTGAGGTCAATTCTAGAAGGTTCTAGATGAGATTTTTTGGGGATGAGTACGCTTTGATAAGGTGCATGTATCCCTCACCTTAAGGAACTAATCCCTTGATGTGAGGAGCCTATCCCTTTGAAGGAGGATTCTATCCCTGCAAAGCTGGAATCCTAACCTCCTCATCTGCTCTATAAAAGGAGGCATTGGGTAGCCTCAAAGGTTAGTTTTTGGAGATTGAGAATTGGAGTTCAAGCTTTATGTGTGATTGAGTTGAAGTGCTGTTGAGAGTTAGTCTTCTTTCTTCTGAGCTTTTGAGAGGAAAGATCACATACCTCTTTGTGCTCCTGGAGGAAGAGTGCAAGACTTATCAAAGTAGAGGAGAATCCTGCTTCGGACCCCGGGAAGGCCTTTCAAACATCAAGGCTAAGGTTGTAAGGTTCTTCTGTATATTTTAAGATTAATACAATAAAGTTTTTTTTTTCTCAATAAATTGTTGTTCGATTGTTTATTTCAATAAGCTGTCATTTAATAATTTATTTCATAGATTCCTTGATCACTATGATGGATATGTTTTATAATTATTTTTTATACAGGTGCTATTAATATTTTCTTGCTTGTGATTGCAGGTCGACAAAATACGACACTTTGTTGCGAAAAAAGAAGACACTTTGTTGTGACGAAAAGATGAAACTTTTTTATGACGAAAAGGATTATTGTTGCGACAGAAGGATTCTTGATGCGACAGAAGCACTACGACTGCAAATAAGCACTTGGATCTAAGGTAGGATCGACACCTTCATAGAATTTATTTGTAAAACGAATATACTTAGAGAAAGACAAACTTAGTTGTTTGTTTGTTGCTATATTGTCTTCTGACACTAGGGAGATCGATCTTGTCTACAAGATCGATTTATCCGGCCAACACACCCAATTTTCCATGTTTCATGCTTAAAGAAGGTTATAGGTGACAAACTTCTAGTTCAAACAATATTTCCATAACTTGATGAGGAAGGAAAAATCATATTGGAACCTAAAGCAGTCAAGGAAACAATAACTTGACATCTATGAAATTGATCAATTTCAAAGCATCTCATCAAGTGGAAGAACTTAACCACTAAAGATTCCACACGAGAGGATGAGAATTTTATACAGAAGCATCCATAATTACTCAAGAATTGAGGAAAACACTTTTTTGAAGGATATGGGCATGTTAGGTCCTTATATTACTAATGTAGTCCCTTATCGTTGCTAGTGTAGCCCCCTTATTGTTATTGTTGTACCCCTATAGTCCCCATATTGTTATTATTGTGCCCCATAAAATCCCACTATTGTTATTGCTGTGCCCTTACATTATTATTGTTAGGTCGGCTAGGATTATATTTTGACCCCATGGACTCCTATATATAGAAAGGAGGTTTTTTTATTTGTATCATACAATAATTGTTCATTTGTGTAATGTAAAGGAGGTTTCACCCTTGAAGATGTTGATTTCTAAGTCGTTGATATATATTTTCTTCTATTTTGTGAGTTGGTTGATTAACAAATCTTCTCTTGACTAGATTGTCGCAGGTGAGGATTTGATTATGTATCACAATCTAGGGAAAACATTTTAATTTAGTTGGAAACTCCCACCTCCACATACATGCTAACCATTCAATGCAATGTTCATATTGATTATGCTTGGTGATATGTGAATATACCTCTTTGGTTGAGATTTTACCTCGATGGGAGTGGCCACCCCATGTGATATTATCTACCTTATCAGATAGAACAATCCACGCTTGGAATAAATTAGATGGATATATTTCCCATTCTATGACAAGCTATGTTGGAAGATACAACTCATGTGCATGCAACCAATAAGTAGAGGTAAAGCCAGCAATCTGCGAGCAGTCAATGTGAGCTAAGGTGAAGAGCCTACACGCATTAAAAAATTGAAGAGTAGGGAGAGAGAGGATATGATCCCCTGCTAGTCCAGTAATAGCATCTAATTCAATGAATTTTTTGTTACCACTTCTGACCATCCATCTAATATTTCCACATAACCATGGCTTAGATTTCATTAAGCTGCACCATATGAATGAGGCAATATTATTAATTGTTTCCCCAACTAAGACCTAATTTTCTATATTAGCATGATTAAGATATTTTTCACTAATAATTTCATGCCAATTACCAGGACCCATAAAATCCATCCACATATTCATGGTAAGCAAAGAAAGGTTGAAATTTTTAGTTTCTTTTATGCCCCAACCCCCTTCGTCAATAGACTTGCAAATGGAATCAAGCTTAGATAGATGAAACTTTGATTTGCTTATAGTATTAGCCCAAATAATTTTTTCAATAGTTGAATCAATTTTTTGGATGACAGCCGTAGGTAAGTGGAACAATGTAATATTCCAAAATTAGCATGAAGCTAATTGGAATATTGATTTTTGTTGATTTCACTTAGGAGGAGAATAAATGGGTAAGGAGGCCCATAAATTTAAGAAACGAGAACAAAATCCCTCATAGTGTGAAAAGGGATCATCATACAAGCTGGATTTCACAAACTCATGTGTGAACAGGGTCATCTGCATGTGGACAAGGTCAATTTTGACCAAGTCAACAGCGCTGGGATAGGAGGTGGAGAACACTTTGAGAGACAACACAGTATGAATGGGAGGAAGATTATTTGGTGAGGGAAACCCTAATGAGTGGGACCCATCATGAGAAGGCTTTCACTTGTTTAAAAGGAGGGCAATGAAGCCATTTTTATTCATGTTATGTATGATTGATTCTATGGTCTGGTTAGACTCTTGTGCATTCTCTTCCCGTTTAGCAGAGTTGTTGTGCTGCTTAGCACCGGGTGTTCTCGAGCAGGAATCCCATCTCCTTTATTAAGAGGCCTCTTGAGGGAGCTTGCAATTAATTTATCCACATCCACGCTCAAGGCCAAGCCACCTCCTTCAGCTACAACATTATTTCTGCTGAAGTATAACATTGTGTTGCAGGGTGTTGTAGTGGAGGTTCTACAACACCACTTTCGGAGCTATTTTTCAGAGGAGGGAGCCTTATTTCCTTTGGAGGATTAGTGAGGAATAATTTTATCTGATTCCCATCATATTTGGCATCAGGCCAACCATTTTCCATCATCTACAACGCAGTCCCTCTCATTGACTGTGTTATTTTCATTGAGCATTTGTAGTGAGGGTTGCAGTGATTGTTTGGAGGGTGAGATCTTCAGTGTTAGGATCAGAATTTCACTTGGAAGATCCATTGGAGGAGGTTTTTTCAGCTTGTTTATCATCTACAACCATCTCCATCCAGTTCTTGAGTTGCAGCTACTACCCAGCCCTGCTACTCCGACATTTTTTCCATTTTGCATATTTCAGGAAATCCTTTTCGGATTGTCTTGAAATTCAGTTTGGGAGTCTATATCTTCACTCCAAAAAAAATTTGGGCCCTATATTTGTATAATTGTGTATTGACACTTCCCAACAGCAGTTCCTCTAATAAAACTACGCTATCATAGCCTTCGGCATTTTCTGTGTAGCAATGATATTCATTTTTCCATGTACATGTTTCTTGACGCTTGTATTGCCTAGCTTGAGTGATTGTTTCCTCAAGATATTGTATGCATTTGCTGCTATGATCTTAATATGATGGATATTTGGATCTTCTTACATTCTATGTGTTTATATATCACTTCTCTTTCATTATTGTGTTCATGTATTGTTGGATCTCCAATCTTGGGATATTATAAGATATTCCCATTGTTGTAGATTTCCCCTATTTTGAATATTACAGTGGTATCAGAGCATAATATTGGCTCAGCCTATGAGTTCCAGCCATTATGCTATCAAAAGAATAAGAAGACAAAGAATAAGATCATAGATCAAGATGATGAAAAGAATGAGCTTGCTCTCATCACTTTTCAGATCCAGAAAGAACCCCTCCCAGGAGGTTGAGCAGATAAAGAAGAAGAGTTGCAGTAAAACTCCTAGAGGGTTTCAAGAAGAGGAAGAGCCATGCACTTCCTATTTTAAAATAGGAGAATACAAATAGCATGAAGAACACTTGGATCATCAGATTCTAAGTGAGTACCTTGTTGAGTACAAATCTCAACCTAGAGCCTTCAAGGAGACTCTAGCTTTTCCACAGTTCATTCAACTGGAGGAAGAGAGGAAACCTTGCAGCACAAGGAGAATCAAAGGAAATAGGTTTCTATTGTCCTCTTTTGATGGGACATCTTCAGAAAGAGCTTGGGAAAGAAGACTTGATGCATTCTTCCTACTACATCTAGTGGAAGATAAAGAAGCAGCGCTGCACTTGAAGGATGAAGCAAGAAATTGGTGGTTCAGCCATGTGAGACATGCACGAGTATCTTCTTTTGCAGATTTCACTTAAAGGGTGATCAAGATATTTGATGAAGAAGAATCAGAAAAAGAGAAGCCCTCACCACCACTTGAGGAGGAATATACCAGTGCTGTCACAGTCATGGAAGAGAAGCCTTCATCTCCAGCAGTTGGGGAAGCCAACACATTGGAGGAAGAAGCTCTTACAGCCATAAAAAATGCTTCCAAGTTTCACAAAGATATTCCTAAGTTTCCATCTCTATTCATTGGAGAAGTATACACCATTGCATATTGTTAATCTAGAGCAGCAGGATTTCACTGCGTTGTGCAACCTTGAGTCATTCAAGGAAGAGATGAACCATCATCCTCATGAGCCATTATTGGGTTGCATACCACACTTGAGGTTGGGGTTTAAAAAATTGGAGGGAAAGATGAACCTTGTCCAAAATAATTCCATGCAAAAGCACATGTTCATCTTTGAGTTGGAGTATGATACAACCAATACATCATTGGAGAGATTAACAACGTTATCATATAGCAGAAATGAGGAGGTTTTTCCTCCAACACAATTGGATCCTTATGGATTCAAGATGGCTACTGGTGTGAGATCTTATTTAGGAGATCTCTAAGGAGTTGCATCTCAACCTTCCATAATATGCAAAGAGAGAAATCTGTTTTGGGAGGATGGTGGTCCTCATTGGGGGAGTTCCAAGGAGGAGCATGATAGGAGACATCCACACGAGGATGAATGGATGTGGATGGAGAGCAAGAAGCTGGAAATCTACTTGCAGATTTATGACACTGGGCAGCAGGAGGCATGGTTGCATTAGCTACTCTTAAGAGATTTTGGTCATCTTGATACATATCCTCTTTCAAAGGGTATGAGGGAGGAAGGAGTTTGGCAGGATACTTGCATCATAGGGAAGCAAGGAGTATGGATACATTGTGTTGATATGACATTCTTCATATCCATCATTATGTTTCCACTACATGGTTTGTATGATGGAGGTATGAGGGGGCAGCAAAGGCTATTGTTTCATGGATTGATCTTGAGAGAGCAAGGGTAGGTTTTCTCTCACACTTGGCATGATGTTGCAGGAGTAGGAGATGGCACTATCATGGTGCAAGGGGGCTATTCCTTAGCTTTGGATGATGAGGAGATACTTCAACCTTGGGAGGAATTTCCTATATATAGCAGCATTACGGGAGATGTCTTTGACAATGGGCATGTCAAAGAATGGAGTTATGAGTTGGCAGGAGCCTATTTACATGGGCCAACAGTGTTGTCACTGTGGAGCTGGGATTTATTGATGGATTATCCCTAGGGTCACTTCATATTTGATGATATTGTTGAACAAGGAGGAGGTGAGAGTGATGAAGTAGTGGGTGGGGACATATATTACTGTGGTATGTTCTTCTTAACTTGGATTTCCAAGCATAATAAGGAGGATCCTTATGCAGCATATGATTCATTTATCTTCATGAGGGTATGTTATGCCACTATGAAGGGCTTATCCATGGATCCCATCATCATCATACTTTCAGTACATGGTAAGAAATTTGTTTTTGTAACTATTGTTTATCTAACACAGTATTTGCATACTCTTACCATTTCTATACAGTGCATTTCTCCACAAGAGGGCAAGCTTCTCTTGAGCCCCATGGTCAAACTTGGGCCAAATTGTATGATGGAGATAGCCATATTTTATGTAGCCTTAGGAAAATGTTTCATTTTTCTTTTATGTATGCTCAGTTGATTCACCAAGCCATTTACTATTCACTATTATATGTATTGACATGCACAACTAGCCATTTTTCAAGAAACATCTTGCCATGTAATTTTCTGAAGCAACAGTTTAAAAAACTGCGCTATGACCACTTGGGAGACTATTGGTACATTCCAGCACTATATGAAACCTAAATTATTATTCTCATTTGGATGCCATGTAGTGAGCATATCCTATTCATCACATATATGGTGGTTTGGGCCAGCTTGAGTCACAACGTTGGAGGAGAGATCTTTGGAGATATAGTCTTCATATTGCCTCTTGAAGGCAACATTATTGCAGCCTAAGATTAGAAAACACTCCAAGCTTATCTTAAGTGGAGAGGAGGAAAACATGGGGTAGGCTATTTTGTCTACCATGTTCAGATTTTCATCCCACCTACATTGCAGGAGCCATTATTGGAGAAAGATTTTCAGGAGTTTCCATGTTGGGAGATAACTCACTTTGCATGGATGATTGCTTGGGGATGGAGGATCCACATGGGAATAATGATTCCCCATGAACTTCAGATCCCATACTTCAAAGGGACCTATAGACATCACTTTGTTACCTTCTTGAGTATTTCACCTTTTTATGATGATAGCTTTATAGCTAACTTACATGCTTGGGAGGAGCAATGTGGAGACTTGTTGATGAGACAACATTATTTTCCTTGGAGGATTTCATCATATGAGGATGCTACAGGAAGAAGAGAGGAGGTTTCTCAGTTCTACCCTTACAGTTGCTTGAGGACAAGCAACATTTGGGAGGGGAGGACTGTAATATTCCAAAATTAGCATGCAACTAATTGGAATATTGATTTTTGTTGATTTCACTTAAGAGGAGAATGTATGGGTAAGGAGGCCCATAAATTTAAGAAATGAGAATAAAATCCCTCATAGTGTGAAAAGGGATCATCATAAGAGCTATATTTCACACACTCATGTGTGAACAGGGTCATCTTCATGTGGACAAGGTCAAGTTTGACCAAGTCAACAACGCTGGGATAGTAGGTGGAGAAGACTTTGAGAGACAACGCAGTATGAATGGGAGGAAGATTCATTGGTGAGGGGAAACCTAATGAGTGGGACCCATGGTGAGAGGTCTTTCACTTGTTTCAAAGGAGGACAAGGCAACCATTGTTATTCATGTTATGTATTATTGATTCTATGGTCTCGTTAGACTCTTGTGCATTCTCTTGCTATTTAGCAGAGTTGTTGTGCTGCTTAGCACTGGGTGTTCCTGAGTGGGAATCCCATCTCCTTTCTTGAGAGGCCTTTTGAGGGAGCTTTCACTTCATTTATCCACATCTAGGCTCAAGGCCAAGCCACCTCCTTCATCTACAACATTATTTCTGCTGAAGTATAACGTTGTGTTGCCGGGTGTTGCAGTGGAGGTTCTATAGCACCACTTCCGGAGCTATTTTTCAGAGGAGGGAGACTTATTTCCTTTGGAGGATCAGTGAGGAAGCATTTGAGCTGATTCCAATCATATTTGGCATCAGGCCAAACAGTTTCCATCATCTACAGTGTAGTCCCTCTCAGTCACTGCGTTATTTTTATTGAGCATCTGCAGTGAGGGTTGCAGTGATTGTTTGGAGGGTGAGATCTTCAGTGTTAGGATCAGAATTTCACTTGGAAGATCCATTGGAGGAGGTTTTTACAGCTTTTGTATCATCTATAGCCATCTCCATCCAGTTCTTGAGTTGTAGCTGCTACCCAGCCCTGCTACTCTGATATTTTTGCCATTTTGTATATTTCAGGAAATCCTTTCTAGATTGTCTTGAAATTCAGTTTGGGAGTCTATATCTTCACTCCCAACATTTTTTGGGCCCTATATTTGTATATTTGTGTATTTACACTTCCCAACATCAGTTCCTCTAATAAAATTGCACTATCATAGCCTTGGGCATTTTCTGTGCAGCAGTGACCTTCATTTTTCCATGTACATGTTTCTTGAGGCTTGTATTGCCTAGCTTGAGTGATTGTTTCCTCAAGATATTGTATGAATTTGCTGCTATGATCTTAATATGATGGCTATTTGGATCTTCTTAAATTCTATGTGTTGATATATCACTGTTCTTTCATTATTGTGTTCATGTATTGTTGGATCTCCAAACTTGGGATATTATAAGATATTCCCATTGTTGTAGATTTTCCCTATTTTGGGATATTACAAATGTTAGGCATCGATAATTTATGTTATACCAAATGATGGCCAAATATGTTCTTAAGCCTTCAAGAATAAATCTTCATGGAAAATTGCTAATTCTTGAAGCCTGGTGGTTCTCTCTGTCCAAAGAAACCTACCTTACTGTTGTTTTCACTTCAGAATCCTATTGTTTCCAAAAAAAAAAATGTTCTTCAAAGCCTCATCTCCATCATTTCATTCCTCCATTTTATCTTCACAATTCCCTTCATATCACTCATTTCCCCCCTCATTTATCCCTCCATTCCTCCAAAAATCCCTTGTTAAACCATATAAATCCCTTTTTATTGGTTTAAAACCCCCTTCGTTTACTCTATCGGAACCTGAAAAACCTCAAAAAACCCCTTTTTGGCCTATTTTTCCGACCTGTTTTATGTATAGGTTTTAAGCCCCAGAGGGCTTAAGCCTCTCTACCCTGTTAGTCATCAATATTTTTTTTACTGACTAGTTGTAACAGCCCAGTTTTCCAACAGCCGATCTAAAAATTTGTCAAATTTTCCAATTGGGAAAACACCCATAATTTTTTTTTTTGCTCTCCTTACTTTTCAGTTCGCCCATGACAAGATGAAACCCCATTTTCGAAACCTACCTAGCCTTAGCCATACTAGTCTACCCATCAGCTCTAAAAAGACAATCCAAATTTGTTCAAAAAGCCTCCCCTAAGTTAGGAAGTGGTGCTTTAAGGCATTTCACCCTTGGCAACCATCAAAGGGCCAAAAAACCTCCATCTGCTACAGACCAGTCACAACAGACCTCTCACTCTACTAATGAAGTTAGTCACAGCCCTAAGTCGCGCCACTTATACACCCTTAAGTCTCAGCAATACATAGACCATAATCTCAAGCTGATTTTAGGTGCTTTACAGTTATTGATGGATTTTTCAAGAGCAGAAACATATCAGCATCTCAGAAGAAAATTCTTGGCTCCACATGAGAAGACAGCTGTTTCTCAATGTGATCCTAAGCATGAGATGCATCTACAGGGCAAAGAGTTATTCATCAAACTCTTGCAACTTCATTCAGCCTGAAAATACAGTAGAAGAAAAACAACACTGTCAAACAGACTTGTAATCTATCATGGATAAGAACCTCCTTCATCTATAAGCAGAGGGTTAAAAGCGCCTCCTTCATTTATAAGAAGAGGGCGAACAGACAAAATCTATCTTCAAACTTTTCACTAAATGTAAGGACCAACTTTGGTTACAGTGATACAACAACTTAGGTTTTCTGAAGTAAAATGACTCATCATGGTGGACAGAAGGTATTTTGAATTTAACCCTCTCAAAAGGGCAGTACAACTGAACATACCAGCTCATGAAAATATAAAAGGGACTATGGCATGAGTTTCAAAATTCAGGAACAACATTCTAAGCCAACAATGCTGGCCACTATTACAAATGAAGACATCTTCCTTATAAAGGGGTAAAAAACACCTCACTATTGCATTCCAAGAAATTTGAAAGAGTTCCTTTTAAAATGAACAGAGAAAGGTGAAGATGAATAAATACAGCTAAATTATGGCACCTACAGTCAGAGGAGGAGCTTATGAAACACCTGGAAGTAGAAAGCTATCAACCAAGTTGAAAAAGATAGATCATCTCCTTGCAAAATGGCAAGGAAAGTTTCACTGCTCTTTGATGTGTTCGGAGTGGATTTTCTATGTTGAATGTTGCCAAAAGGTCAGCAGTGGTAGTAGTCATTTCTTCAAGTATGGAAACATAAAAAACAGAGTTGAATCCTTGGAATGAGTTTATAGCTACTTACAACTGTCAAGACAACATGCACAAACCTTATCAATGAGATTCTAAAGATGGGCCCCCTTCAGCAAAAGTTAAGATCATTTAGGTTTCAAAAAATGAGTCTAAGTATTGTTTCAAAAAAGAAAAACATTTGAAACCCTTACAAAGACTAACCAAGGGGTTTGATTTCATTTTTCATTTCTAAATGACAAGGGACCGTTGGCCTTTACTCTTTTCAAAGGGATAAAAACCATGGCAAAATCATTTTGAAGTCCCCCAAGCACGAGCAAGCATCCCTTTGCAATTCACAAGGTCAGAGAGGGAGTTTTCAAATCATTTTTCAGGGTTTTGAAAGTGTTTGCACTGTGCGACGCTCCTGTGTGCATTATTTCCACTGCACTACAAAGGCGCGCAGCGCTCCTGTGTGAGCGCACGACACTCCTGTAGCCGCGGGTCACAAGGGCCCGACAGTGACCCGACAACAAAAAACCTACGCGACGTTCTTCACTGCAAGAGTGACGCGCATGATTTCAACCTCCAACACGCCTCCAAATCGCTCCTAAAGGTTGCTCAAATCTCTTCAAAAGGTTTTCCGTCGATTTGTAGAGGTATTTATGAACCTCCCTTGAGTTTTTTCAAAACTGTTGAGTGGTGAGGAGGGTTAATCATCACAGTCAAAGATCACAGGTTTAAATTTGTGTGAAAACGAGATTCGTTGTGGTTGATAAAACATCAAAATCTTGTAAGTTTTATTTCTATTAGAAGACCATCAAATTGCCCTCACTACCGTGGTGAAACTTTAAAAGAAGGTTGAATTTGCATTGGTATGAATAACCATTGTAGCTGCCCTCAAAACTGTGATGAAACAAACACAAAATCTGTCAGTTGTGTGCACTAGTAAAGACAGTGTTGAGGAGAGTTGATGTTCTTGTTTAAAGATCCAGGCCCACATGACTTTGTTTGCTCAAATACTGTCATAGTAGAGTAGTGTATTTGATGAATGACAAAGGACCAAACCAACTGTCCCCCAAACAATGTTAAAGGATGAAAGGCACTGTTTGAAGGAAGAAACACAATATTTGAAGAAGAAGCCCAGGGTTTTTAAAAATGCAAATATAGGTCTATGTTCAAACAAGTAATAGTCATCCTATGAGCGTGTTTGTTTTTTCAAAAGGTTTCCTCTATGGGTTAAAAGGGAAATACAGTGTCTGTGACTTTGTATTCCATAAAGCACAAATCAGTGAGTAAAGCTACCATTGCATTCGGAGGTGTTGTGTCAAACTGATATAAAGAGCAATGAATTATAAGGTGGGCAGTATTTTGTTCAAGAAGGGGTTTATTGCTGTTCAAATGCTACAGGATTCTCTATGACCACATCAAAAGCAAACTAAAATCTGTCACCTATTACACAGTAAACCTTGGACTGTGTATTGCCTTTTTGATTGACTGTGTTATGTTGTTAAATCCACTAGATGAGTGGCCTACAAAGAAGAAAAGGGTCTTGAAATAAAAATACTGTGTTCTTCTTTCCTCTAAAAAGACAAGGGTGTCTCATGTCCTCAAAACATCAACGGGTAGGGCGACCTTATCACAAAACACAGGAAATCCACTTTGACTATCTATCTTCATTGACTGTTTTTATTCTTAAAAGTTTACTTGCTAAATTTCATATCAAGTGAAAAGCATTGTTTATAGGGGCAGAGAGTGGTGTGTTAAAAGGGCATTTTCACACTACATTTGAGACCATTGTTGCTTACAATTAATTAACATGCTGAGACAGAGTTTTTTTCAAAAACACATTTCACAAACTTTGAGGCAAGGCTAGAAAGAGCCAATAAGCATTTGGAGATGAAGCTTGAGAAGGAAAATAGGGACTTAGAGTTGCAAAGGAAGATGACAAAACATTATCAAAAGCTAAATCAGTTTGCCCGACACAAGTTAAAGGCCACTCAAGAGAAACTAAAGGAAGCAAAGGGGAAGCGCCGGGCACGGAAAGAGAAGAAGGACACATCAGCACTTGACATTTTGGATTCAGTTTTAGAGCATGTTGCCAAGGACCCTTGAGGGTTATGCACACCAATTTTGGGCACATTTCAACAATTTTTGGTTTTTTGGCATTTTTGAGTTTTTGGTCAAAACTCATGAAATTCTCCATTTCATTTTGGGGATTCGTAAAGGGAGGAGAATGGTATCATTGGATGCCATAATTTCATGAGCACACCCTCAATGATTTTCATGACATTTGGAGATCATTTTCCCCCTCAAAATGGCGAAAAACGCTCGTTTTTTGCACACTCTGCCCGGTCTATCAGCAGACTGTAATTTTTTGGTTTTTTACACACAAGTGCCGATTTAGAGGACTTCTAGGCATCATATCTAGAAAATTTTAGTTTTTCGGGAAGGTAGACACTCAGAGATTTCCAACGAGCTATCATGAGCCTTTTTTCGACACCGGGAAGGCTGCCAAATGTTTCCGGAAAGTCAGGGGACCTTTTGCTGATATAAATTTTGAATATTTTTGTAATTTTTGAACCTCTAAAATCTGCTTTTTCCAAATGTGCGTTTAGCTATTTTTGCACATGGAAAATGATGCAAAGTCAATATATTTCCCATTTTTAGCATTTTTTAGATATTTTATGAGATATTTTTTTGCCTTGGGCTTTTCAAAGCCTCAAGGACAAGTTTAAATATTTTGATTAGGTCAATAGGATAGCAAGTTGAACCATGAGGTTTTCCTCACTTGAGCCTATATATTCCAAAGGATTTCATTGTAAAACAAGGCTCAAATTGAGAAGAGAAGAAATATATGGTCATATGAGCTTTGGACGAAAATACTTGTGTTATGCTTTTGGATTGCCTCTTGGATGTTCTTGCATGAATGATGAAGGATTGTTGATGGATTCCATGACTTGGTAGAATGGTATAGTGTCTCTTGCTTTGTTGTTGTCTTCTAGTTTTCATTCATGATACATGTTTCTTGCTTGCTATAGATCAGTAAAGAAAAAATTTGAGATATGCCCATGGAGGCACCTCAAATTTCTTGAATCTTCATAGCTTTCATGTTTTCTTCTTCCTTAGTTGCATTAAAGAATTCTTAACTGCTCTTTAACAACTTGAGGATATTGTTGCTTGTTTCATTCATAGTTATATACATGCTAAGTATGACTTACAGTATGCCCTGCTTACCTATGGATAGATATAGTTCCATCCATGAAATTTCTCTTTGACTGATTAGATTATCATCTTGTTGAACCAAGGAGGCCTAGTTTCGATCTAGCCCTTTGCCTAAAACTATGCAAATCTTGTTGTTCAAAGTGCCCAATAACTTGAAGTACCATGTTTAGGCGTTCTGGCATAGTAAGTTAAGTTGTTTGTCTTCCTTAAGTGTTTTCCCCAAAGTCCGATAGACATTTCCCAAAGTTAGAGGGTCTTATACTTCTATGCATGGCTTGAATGTTTATTTATATGTATTGATTAGCTTGTAGTTATATTTTGCATGATTAATGGTTTGCCATACCATGTTTATGTTATCTACTAAACTAGTTATGCTTGAAACTCTTTGTTGTTCACAAACTTGATGTCCATTTACTCCATTTTTCCCTAAGATCCTTTCTACCTTGAATCAAATCGGCCCTTCAAACAGCCTTGTATCGTCATCTAATAGTTGTCTTGACCTTTTGACCCCATAGCCCAGTTAATCTATCATCTTGTTATCTATTTGATATCTTTGATCAGTTTCATCCCTCACAACTTAAAAAACCAAAAAACTTACTTCATAACTAGCCTAAAATCAGAACACAATAAGCAAACAAACAGATATCCCTTACACATATAGAGAGAGCCCTGTCTGAGTCCAGGAAGGCTAGGTCCTTGGGCTCCAAAGCTTGGTTTGATGTTACACTGTCATTTGGCTTGCCAATCAGCCAAATCACGGGAACCTAACACACCCTTGCTTCTCATATGACCCGGTCCTGCGACCAAGTCTTAAGCCCCCATTGAAATAGCACTTCGACATTTTCTCTTTCTTCCTTACCCTTTTTTTTTTTTTACTGATTAGCGAAAAGCTGATATACTTTCGTGCTTTAAATCGGAGCCGTCGATCTCACTTCCGATCCGACGGTCCTCGTTCCATCGGCGGTTCTGAAATCTTCGACCCTAGACCCTTTACTCCACCAATGGTCGATCTGCCGATCATATCTGAGCCATTCATTTCCCCAAAGATCGAACGATCATCGCATCTTGCTCCTTCATCGCATCGCGCCATCGCATATCGCAATTCCAGATTTTGTTTTCCCCTGTCGATGCGATCCTCCAATCAATTCTTCGCCATCGATCTCGATCTTGATTGGAAGGCCCTCCATCCATCACCCTTCTCCTTTCCAGCGCTTCATCACATTGCTTCATCACCTTTCCTTGTTCCCCGAACCCTTTTCCCTTGCCGATGCGATCCGCCGAAGTCAATCTCCGCCGTCGATCTATATCCCAATCTAGTCGTCCTATGTCCATTGCATCTGCCTCTCCCATCGATCATCGCAAAACCCACATTCCTTTGTTCCTGGACACTTTCCTCCGCTGATTGCCGATGTGCCGATTCTATCTCCACCGTTGATCCTCTAGATCCAACGGCTCCTGTTCAAACCTCTCCTTAACTCCTTCCCTTTGTAAAAATCCCAACCCGACAAAATTTCCCTGTGATGCATCTCTGCCTCTCTTGGTTAATCTTGACCATTCATATCCTTGATATGACCCCTCAAGATCATTGCGGAGGCACCCCACCAAGGTCGTCTGTACTCCCTGGTGCCCCCGCAATTGACCCTTTTTTACCATGACCAATCTCAGATCTACGGCCGAGGTTCGTTGCAAGGGCACACCCCAAGATCTTCCTTCCGTACACCCAGTCCCCCCATGGTAACGTCACCTCCCGGTCCCACCACTGAGTGCCTTCGTTTCCTCCCACTTCCATATTTTTCTTATATATTTTCTCCTACCTAGATTATTTCACTTTAGCACTATAAACCATTATTTACCCGACCACAGGCCTTTCCCCACTATGCGACAAATTTTTCCACGTCACCCTAGCCCCACCATATATTTTCTCCACCCATCTTGTCTCCCTCTTCCCCTACTCATCCTTCGCCTCTGCAAATGCTCCAAAAACTTCCTCCACCGAGCCTATGAAAGAAGTTTAAACCCAAAAGCGTAGGTTTTATTTGATTGTTTATTGTTTGGTTGCAGGTTTTCATGGTGGTTAAATATTGAAGTCGTCCCACAGCAAAATGGTTGCGAAAGCCAAGGATGACGATCCTCAGCGCCTAATTCAATACAGAAAGGGATGAAGGGTTAAAATTCCAAGTTTCGCTAGTGCATCATGAACACTGGTCATTCAGTAAAACCCTCCAGTGCACAAAGAAAGTACTTGTCAGCAAAAAATAGAAGTTAATGAAGAACAATGAAGAGAATTAAAGATTAAAAAGGGTTAAAGCATGAATATTTAAGATCAAAGACCTTAATCCACAGATTAAATGGATAAAGCAGCGTAAGGACAAGTAATCAAGGATAAATCAGTCAGCAAGGACAGATCAAAAAGGCAGAAGGCCTCATGCACGTCAAAGAAAAGCAGTTACTTCATCGAAATATCTGAGGCCACCTGTAGCCTGCTCTTCACCTACAAAGACACTTTGACAATTATCACACTGACATAACATTTTTTGGCTGTCAGAACAGTTATTTTAAGATATGGGAGAGCCTTAAAAGTCAATCTTTTCTCCCACCTACCCCTCAGAAGTTAAGACAGAGTTATTAAAACAGAGAAGTAGTTGCACCTATTTCTACCTTATGCCTTGCATGGTTTTCAAGGTTAGAAATGCATTTACTCTGTAATTAATAACATTTTGAACCCTAAAAAGAGTTCCACCTCCTCAATATTCTATAAATAATCTATGAGGAGCTCTTTGTTAGGGGTTGGTTGTTGGCATTCAAACTCATTGAAGTTGTACATAGTCTGGCTGAAGATTAAGAAGAAATTGAAGTTTTGGAAGATTGATGATGTTTTGACATGTTTTGTTAATGAGAAGGCTCTATCATTGGATCCCTGAGCATCGTTTTTGGTGATGTATTCTGATCTGTTAATGTTATTTCCTGTTTTCCATTTTGTTCCATCATTCTATACTTGTAGTAGAGTAAAAAGCTTAGGCTAAGAAATGTCTTCTAGAAGCACCTTAGGCCTGTTTACTCTTCACTGCCTTTATGTTTTCATCTGCTAAAGATTTTATTGAGTAGTTTGACTTCTTTTCAAACCCTTAAGCTTTTTTATTTTAGAAATAGTTCAGATAGTTGGTCTCAAGAATGATTCATGGTTTTCCCTACTTACTTGCTACCACTTGAAATTTTTTTCTAAAGTCTCCCTTTAAAGTACCATTTTTTACAGTTTTCCAAAGAGGTCTATTTTGATCATACCCTCTGTTCTTGCTGAAATAATTGTTTTGAAGGTCTTTATAATTACAGTCTTAGATTTCTAGGAGTTCCCTCTTCTATGAATGTAGTTATTTGTGAATCTTATATGTTTTCTAATTCCCTGAAGGTGAAATCTTTGGATGAAATAGAGTGTTCCTCGACTCCTAGATTTTATTTGAAAAAGTTTGTCTTGGAGTGATTATTTTCTAAAGTGTGGTTTCTATAATTTATGGTTAGCCCTATATATGAAATGCCTCTTCATGTTCAGATGATGTTTTAAGTCCCTTTGTTGAGAAGTACTACTTCTCCCTCTAAATCCTTAATGTCCTTTCCATTTCATCCACCAAACCCAAGATCCACTGGCCAAGTTAGATTTGCCCTTTGATATCCCATATCCATTTGATTGAGCTTGTTATAATTTATTCTTGACTCCATTTCCTAATGGCTCTAGTTTTTCCCCTTTCTATCTATGCTTCCTAGATCATTCATGTTCAAACAACCAAACCCAAACAAAAGAAACTTGCACTTAATAACTAACCTAAAATCAACCTTTTACAATAATAAAGCTATATCCATACAAACATATTGAGAGATCCCTCTCCGAGACTAGGATGGCTAGATCCTAGAGCTCTAAAGCTTGGTTTGAATGTTGCCTTGTCATTTGGTTTTCCAATCAGCCAAATCACAGGAACCCAACATTTTGGCGATCACGATGGGACCTCTGAGTACATAAGAGCCTAGAAAGGTCTTGTAGACTCACTAAGTCCTTCAAACTACCATAGAAGCTCAGAAAACCCAAAAAAAATTCAGATTGGCCTTCATAATAAACATTGGTGGTGGACCATAGAATATTTTACCTCCAAAAGAGATAAAAATTTCCACTTGGCGACTCCACTAGCCTCTAGTAGGCCTATTACTTCACTAGTCCTTGTAAACTCCCCTGGGAATGCATTGAGAAAACCCAATCACGCTAATGGTGGACATCAAAGTTCAAAATCTTCCACCTGGCGACTCCACAATCCCAAAAGACCAAATGAATCCACTAGTAGAAGACTCTGAACTGGTTTAATAGACACAATGATCTCTTTTCTGATTTACAAACATGATTCCAAGGATACAACGAAGATATGCCCCAATGAGTAGAGATCATATCCTTGGATTTACACACAAAATGCCTCAAATATATTAGATGAAAAACCTGTCTATTTTTCAAGATGAAAAGTTTGATGACCCCTTGTTACATCTCATCAAGTTTCATATACATGTATGGAGGTTAAAAGTTGAATGGCATGAGGACTGTCTTATGAAAATGTTCATGGCAACATTAGAAGGTAAGGCTAGGGATTGGTACGAATGGTTAGAACCTAAGAGCTTGTTTTCTTTAAGAGACATGCAACAAGTATTTTATAAATAATATGGAGATAACCCTTCATCTTTATCATGGACTGCAAATTGTTGTGATCAATCTCATAACATCATAAAATACCTGTTAGATATTGATGAGGATTTGGTTAATATGCATCCTAAAGATCTATTAACAACCATTCAAGAATTTCATATGCATCCTAACTATCACAATAACCTAGATGAATCAATTGAGGAAGAGATTACTCAAGAAGTAAAAGCAATTTCTCAAGATATCCCTGCAATCATAAATGATGATTCATCATCCCTTCTAGGTGAGGCTCAAGAAGACATCCAGCCTCAAATTCAGTCTTCACAAGAGATAGAGAATTGTTGTACTTCTGCTCAAAGAAACACAGAAACATCTCCTCCTTTGACAGAAGAAGAAATCGATCAAATTATCAATAGACAGCCAACCTCTGAAACTTTTTCCCATTCATCCAATGAAATTTGTTGTAAAAATTTAGAAATTTACCTTGTAGATCAAAATAAAGAAAGTCCTGCTGATAATCTAGTATGTTTGATTGGTGACATTACTTACAATAATGATTTTCCTAATTTTTATCTGTCTGATGATGATGTTCTCCAAATATAAGTTGATCTTGCAAGACCATCATTAGTAGATTTGTGGGAGGAAGATCAGTTCCACCAACTCCAAGAAATTAATGAGCCAAAGCAGGCTATTTACAATATTGATGAAGAAAGCTTTAAAGATGCAGAAGAGGGTGAAGAATCGTTGAATCTTTGCTATGCTTCATTACAACTCATCAGTAATGGAGTTCATGTGAATGGGAATCAGCACTCTTTCATCTCAAAGGTTGAGGAGGAAAACAATGAAGAACTTCTTGAACTGGTTGAAATTAAAGAACCTTCTCCTAAAAGGGTTGAGGTAATCAAAGAGACTGTTTCAGGGAAAATCACCCTAGAGGTTTGTTGGGCTTAAACCTCCACAGAGCAGGGCATGCTACTTAAGAAGGACTCACACAACCATACATGTTCATGAAAAACTAAATAGAGTAGATCGAGGAAGTTACCCGTAGGTCCTACGGTTGAAGCAGATCCCACGGGGTCCAAACCCCCAACAACCCTTCTTCCTTCTTAACCTGAAAGACGGGAAGAAAAAAACACGAAGAACTGGTTGTACAGTATATATCTACTCTAAATTTTAGTGAAATCCATATAAAACATCAGATAAACCATAATGAATGCTTAAATAACAATATTCTTATATATGTAAGCAGGCACTAACACGTATATTTCGAGAACAAGATGGTACTTTTGTATTATAAATAGCATGTACAGGAATAATGAGTGGAGAGATCACCTGAATCCTTCCACGATCTTCGAGCAGACCATCGTTTGGATCCATCCCACCCTTGCCTCGCTAAGATTCCTTCCGAACTGGTGCATACGAGATGACATATAAAGGAATGAGCATCTCCAAGAAACAAAGGTTTCTTGTAATGAACTGGGAAGTGCAGGAGGCACGGGAATTCAGACTTGGATAGGGAATACCAACAGAGTGTAATATCAATAAATTCTCTCTCTCCCTTAGGCCATACACATGAGGGGCTTTTATACTCCCTCCAAGTAGTTTCAACAGTTGGAAAAAGTTGGCCACGTGCTGGGGTGGTTGAACTACCAAAGTAACCATCAACCCAGCCCGAAAATAGGGAATTTTTATATATTTTTTAATGATTTTAGTGGCATACACAGAAAAGTGCATGTGGACTCGCGTATACACGCGGAAAAGTCTGGGCATAATCGCGTATGGGGATTTTTACACTGTTTTTTAGTGAATTTGTCCAAGTCTGTAGGAATGGGTGCCCAAAGCCATAAAAGAAATAATGAATCATATGAAGGTGAGAAATGATGCTATAACAGAGACCCCTACTCAATAATATGAATATCTATTCCCAGAGTACAGTCCACTGAGTCAGAACATACCAGGACTGCAAGAGGACAACACTGCAATATATGATGAGTCCTCTAGTTCAGATAATAATGAAGAAGATGAGGAAGAGTTTCTTTCCCAAAAGAATCTTAATCTTGATCCAGTGGAGGAAAAGGTAATCCTGGTTGAAACCTATCTTACAAATATTTATAACCAGGCTTTATTTCAAGATCCCTATGCTCATTTCTTGAAGATATTTGAAGAAGGGATAAAGGTTGTTAGAAGCAGTGTATTACCAAAAGCAAGAAGATTTTTTAGCACTGCTGCTAAAGAACAAGAGAAATGGGAGCGGCCCTGTCTGTCCGATATGCTCAAAGAGATGAGAAAAGACCAGTCATGGAACCATCTGATTGACTGGTTGTATTGGAGAAGAGAATTTACCAGCTAAATATGTAAATATTTCAGAGTTAGATTAGGGTATATAGGAATGTCAATAAATCTCAGCTTGTGAGAATTTAGTTAGTTTTTTGTTTTTTCTTTGAAAGAAAAATTGAAAAATACAAAAAAAAATAGAAAAGAAAAAGAGGGCAGGTTAGATTAAAAGAAGAAAGGTATAGCCCCATACCAAAAAAGATGGAAGAATCTGAAAGTGTGCAAGATTAAATGCCACTACTAAAAGAAAACACTGCTATTTAGTCATACAACCTAATCATGACTAGATAGATTTCAATTTACTGTTGATAGGTTAGTGAAGAATATTTTACAAACTATTTAATCTTGGCTTATCAGTAGAATAGATTAGGATAGAAGAAAGAAATGGTTCAAACATGCTCAAAATATGAACCAAAGAAAATAAGGAAAAAAGAATTGATCTAATCAGATCAAAACCTGAGCCAAAGATACACAGAAGACTGGTTCTAACATACTGAAAACTTGAACCAGGTAAAGAAGAAGAGTACAGCTGAAAAGGATCAAAATCAGAGCTGAAAAAGAACAGAAGGATGTTTATAATTTTCAGATCTTAAGCCTTCACAGTTTTGTTTTAATTTTCTGCAAATAAAGTCTATGTGCAGCTTGTACATACATCCATAGATACCATAGAAAATAAGACAGTCCAATCCTAATTTGACTGTGTTTAAATTTTTGTTTTAGAATGTAGAGAATGCAAGTCAGTAAAACAGTTTAATCTTGGCTGATAGTAGATTAGGTAGAGAAGCTTTAGAGTCCAACTGTTTAATCTGGACTCTTGGAAGAAATAAGGGTAGCATTAGATAGTTTTATTTTTCTGTTTTAAAAAATAATATGTAAAAGAGATGCCAGTTCAAGTGCACTCAAGAGAAGAAAAAATGCTAGGACAAGTAGTGTGGGTAGGTAGAGGTGCTGTCTTAAAGAGTTTTTCATGCTGCAGGTCATTGAAGAATTGTCAAAATGCAAAGAAAATCAGCAAGAATTCAAAGAAATTCTGCCCAATGGATAAGGCACTGGTCTGCTAAAAGCCAAAGATTGATCAAATGAGGTTCTGGGCACCTAAAGGGCAAGTTGTCCTCCCCAAGTGGAGTCACTGTTAGCCATCTATAATTTATGTTATACCAAATGATGGCCAAATATGTTCTTAAGCCTTCAAGAAGAAATCTTCATGGAAAACTACTAATTCTTCAAGCCTGGTTGTTCTCTCTATCCAAAGAAACCTACCTCACTATTGTTTTCACTTCAGAATCCTATTGTTTCCAAAAAGAAAATTGTTCTTCAAAGCCTCATCTCCATAATTTCATTCCTCCATTTTATCTTCACAAGTCCCTTCATATCACTCATTTTTCCCCTCATTTATCCCTCCATTCCTCCAAAAATCCCTTGTTAAACCATAGAAATCCCTTTTTATTGGTTTAAAACCCCCTCCATTTACTCTATCGGAACCTGAAAAACCTCAAAAAACCCCTTTTTGGCCTATTTTTTCGACCTGTTTTATGTATAGGTTTTAAGCCCTCGATGGCTTAAGCCTCTTCGCCCTTACTTCTCATATGACCCGGTCCTGCGACCAAGTCTTAAGCCCCCATTGCAATCGCACTTCGGCGTTTTCCCTTTCTTCCTTACCTTTTCTTTTTTTTTACCAATTAGCGAAAAGACGATATACTTTCGCGCTTTAAATCAGAGCTGTCGATCTCACTTCCAATCTGATGGTCCTCGCTCCATCGGTGGTTCCGAAATCTTCGACCTCGGACCCTTTAATCCACCGATGGCCGATCCGCCGATCATATCTGAGCCGTCCATTTCCCCAAAGATCGAACGGTCATTGCAACACGCCATCACATATTGCAATTCCCGATTTTGTTTTCCCCCTCCGATGCGATCATCCGATCACTTCTCCACCGTCGATCCCGATCTTGATCAGACGACCCTCCATCCATCACCCTTCGCCTTTCCAGCACTTCATTGCATCACTTCATCGCCTTTCCTTGTCCCCCGAACCCTTTTCCCCTGTCGATGTGATCTTTCGAAGTCAATCTCTGCCGTCAATCTAAATCCCAATCCGACAGTCCTCCGTCCATCTCATCTACCTCTCCCATTTCCCATCGGCCATCGCAAAACCCACATTCTTTGTTCCCTAGACCCTTTCCTCCACCGATTGCTGATGTGCCGATTCCATCTCCACCATTGATCCTCCAAATCCAACGGCTCCTGTTCAAACCTCTCCTTAACTCCTTCCCTTTGTAAAAATCTCACCCCGACAAAATTTCCCTGTGATGCATCTCTGTCTCTCAGGGTTAATCTGGACCGTTCGTCTCCTTGATCTAACCACTAAGGATTATTGCCGAGGCACCCAACCAAGGTTGTCCGTACTCCCTGGTGCCCCCGCAGTTGACCCTTTTTGACCATGGCATATCTCAGATCTACAACCGAGGTTCGTTGCGGGGGCACACCCCAAGATCTTCCTTCCATACACCCAGTCCCCCTGCAGTGACGTCACCTCCCGGTCCCACCACTGAGTGCCTCCGTTTCCTCCCACTTCCATCTTTTTATTATATATTTGCTCCTACCTAGATTATTTCACTTTAACACTATAAACCATTGTTTACCCGACCACATGCCTTTCCCTGCTACATGACAAATTATTCCACGTCACCCTGACCCCACCATATATTTTCTCTGCCCATCTTGTCTCCCTCTTCCCCTGCTCATCCTCCGCCTCTGCAAATGCTCCAAAACCTTCCTCCACCGAGCGCCTGAAAGCAGTTTAAACACAAAAATGTAGGTTTTGTTTGATTTTTTATTGTTTGGTTGCAGGTTTTCATAGTGGTTAAATATTGAAGCCGTCCAACAGCAAAATGGTTGCGAAAGCCAAGGATGACGATCCTTAGGGCCTAATTCAATACAGAAAGGGACGAAGGGTTAAAATTCCAAGTTTCGCCAGTGCATCATGAACACTAGTCATTCAGTAAAAACCTCCAGCGTGCAAAGAAAGTACTGGTCAACAAACAATAGAAGTTAATGAAGAACAATGAAGAGAATTAAAGATTAAAAAGGGTTAAAGCGCGAAGATTGAAGATCAAATACCTTAATCCAAAGATTAAATGGATAAAGCAGCATAAGGACAAGTAATCAAGGATAAATCAGTTGGCAAGGACAGATCAAATAGGCAGAAGGCCTCGTGCACATCAGAGCAAAGAAGTTACTTCATCGAAATATCTGAGGCCACCTGTAGCCTGCTCTTCACCTATAGGGACACTTTGACATTTATCACATTGACATAACATTTTTTGGCTGTCAGAACAGTTATTTTAAGATATGGGAGAGCCTTAAAATTCAATATTTTCTCCCACCTGCCCCTCAGAAGTTAAGACAGAGTTATTAAAATAGAGAAGTAGTTGCACCTATTTCTGCCTTATGCCTTGCATGGTTTTCAAGGTTATAAATGCATTTACTCTGTAATTAATAACATTTTGAACCCTAAAAAGAGTTCCACCTCCTCAATCTTATATAAATACTCTATGAGGAGCTCTTTTTTAGGGGTTGGTTGTTGGCATTCGAACTCTTTGAAGTTGTACATAGTATGGCTTAAGATTAAGAAGAAATTGAAGTTTTGGAAGATTGATGATGTTTTGACATGTTTTGTTAATGAGAAGGCTCTACCATTGGATCCCTGAGCATCGTTGTTGGTGATGTATTATGATCTGTTAATGTTATTTTCTGTTTTCCATTTTGTTCCATCATTATATACTTGCAGTAGAGTAAAAATCTTAGGCTAAGAAATGTCTGCTAGAAGCACCTTAGGCCTGTTTACTCTTCACTGCCTTTATGTTTTCATCTGCTGAAGGTTTTATTGAGTAGTTTGACTACTTTTCAAACCCTTAAGCTTGTTTATTTCAGAAATAGTTTAGATAGTTGGTCTCAAGAATGATTCATGGTTTTCCCTGCTTACTTGCTCCCACTTGAAAACTGTTTCTGAAGTCTCCCTTTAAAGTACCATTGTTTACAGTTTTCCGGAGAGGTCTGTTTTGATCATACCCTCTGTTCTTGCTAAAATAATTGTTTTGAAGGTTTTTATAATTGCAGTCTTAGATGTCTAGGAGTTCCCTCTTCTATGAATGTAGTTATTTGTGAATCTTATATGTTTTCTAATTCCTTGAAGGTGAAATATTTGGATGAAATAGAGTGTTCCTTGACTCCTAGATTTTATTTGAAAAAGTTTGTCTTGGAATGATTATTTGGTAAAGTGTGGTTTCTAGAATTTATGGTTAGCCCTGTCTATGAAATGCCTCTTCATGTTCAGATGATGTTTTAAGTCCCTTTGTTGAGAAGTACTACTTCTCCCTCTAAATCCTTAATGTCCATTTCATTTCATCCACCAAACCCAAGATCCACTGGCCAAGTTAGATTTTCCCTTTGATATCCCATATCCATTTGATTGAGCTTGTTATAATTTCTTCTTGACTCCATTGCCCAACGGCTCTTATTTTTCCCCTTTCTATCTATGCTTCCTAGATCATTCATGTTCAACCAACCAAACCCAAACAAAACAAACTTGCACTTAATAACTAGCCTAAAATCAACCTTTTACAAGCATAAAGCTATATCCTTATAAACATATTGAGAGATCCCTCTCTAAGACTAGGAGGGCTAGATCCTAGAGCTCTAAAGCTTGGTTTGAATGTTTCCTTGTCATTTGGTTTGCCAATCAACCAAATCACAAGACCCCAACAACAAACAAGTGCATCCAATAGACTGAGATGCCATATAGAACAACCTTGATCATGATAATATTCCCACACAATGTATTGCATTGATTTTCCAACGAGTTCAATTTATTTTCAAATTTATCAATAATCTAGTTCAATTCTTGCTTCTCATAGTTGTTAGGCTTAAAATGAAATATCAAATACTTGAAACCACTAGCCAGTAATCTAACTTCAATCCCAAAAATATATGATATCTTCTTAATCTCCTCCTCCTCAATTTTTTGTGAGATGAGTTTTTTTTTCCTTTATTTAGGATGAGTCCAGAAGCATTCCCAGATTTAATAATAATTTGGTAAAAGATATGTCATTCTGACAAATTTGCCTCACCAAGACATAGGACATCATCAACAAACATTAAGTGTGGTAGATGTATATTTTTTGTTAACCTACATTTGAAATTCCTTCCAACCTCCCTGGCATCTCTTAATCCATCCATTACCAAAATGAATAGTAGAGTTGAGAGTGTGCAACCTTGTCATAGTCCTCTCATGATCCAGAAAAAAATTGATGGCATCCCATTGATCAAAATTGCTAAGTTGGTCATTGAGACATGATTTGTAATACAATTGATATGTCTGCAGGGGAATCTAATTCTGTGTAGAATCAACCTAAGAAAGTAGCAATCAACCCTATCATATACTTTGATAAGGTTAATCTTCATCAAGCAAGATTTTAATTTGTGAGCTTTTATAGAATGGATGGGTTCTTGTGTTATCCTAACAACACCCTAGATCCTTATGTATGCAAGGAAATCGAATTGTTCCATAGTGATATGCTCAGATAAAATATTCTTAAATTGGTTAGAAATTAATTTAGAAATAATTTTATATGCCACATTACAAATTGATATTGGTATATAATCTCAAAAAATGATAAATTAGATTTATTTAGAATGAGTGTGAGAAAGGTAGCATTGATAGCACCTAATATGTGGCCCTGAATACAAGACTCTTCCACCATCTCAATGAGATCGAATCTCACCATGTCAAAGAAGAATAAAAATAGCTTGACTGACAATTTGTCTTGATTTAACCTTTTGTCCTTTGCAATTTCTTTCAATACTCCTTTTAGTTATTTTGCAGAGGTGGGTCTATCGATGCAATCAATATATTCTTCATTAACTATATAGGGGAATAACTTAACCAATTTCAATTTATTTTTGATGTTTGATACATCAGGAATTGAGTATTCCTTACTCAAACAATGGACAACCTCCTATTTAATTTCTTTTAGAGACGTGAGTAGTTTGTTCTCCACATCTCGAATGTACTAGACTATGTTTGTGATTTTCCTTTTATATGCCACCTTATGGAAGAACCGAATGTTTTTCTCACCATCTTGAACCTAGGCCATTTTTCCTTTTAGTCTCCATTCATCTTCCTATAATTTTAAAATTTTATTCTTCCAGAATGAAAGATATAAAAGCACCTTCTTTATTGTTCAAAGAAGAAACGAGGAAAAGTGGGATCCATTAGATCTATAATTTCTTTCTCTATGTTAGATAACTCCCATGAGAGCTCCTTTTTACACTTTTTGACCCATGATTTAACCTCTAACTTCAGTCAGCACAATTTATGAAAAACATTTTCCATCTTCTTGTTTTGGTATATCTCAAGTGGACATAACCAAGAATGTCTGCTCAAGTCCACTAATTCCTTTTTTTGGAGCCACATGTTATTAAATTTGAATGGAATCACATTCAATTCTTTCTCACCATTCCATTCTAGAAATATTGCATCTTGGTCTGAGATTCCAGAGTAAAAGGACCATGTTTCCAAATGGTTTTAATCTTAGATACAAAATTTGAGTACAAGAAACCTGTCAAACCTCTTTGCAATTCCATCTAAACCAAAGTGTTTATTCCTCTAGGAAGGACATAAGGGACAGGGGGCTATATCCTTAAGCATTTTAAGAGTAAATAGCTCATTGGAAAATCCAGCTAATGGATCCAATAAGCATTTATGTCCCCAATCTCCTCTATATTCATGGTTACATTCAAATCTCTAGCAATAATGAGTGAATGTATGTCTAATAGACCACAAACATCCAATTTCTCTCAAAATTCCTTTTGGTTGGAGTATGGAGCATATAATTTTAATATATACATGCGATTGAGAGTTCCCCTGTAATATATAGTCAATATGATTCCCACAAAGGATTTAACGCCTTAAGATAGATTAGCTTAGGATACCACATGGCTGCTAATCCCCCAAAAATTACCAAAGAATTAGAAGAAAAAAATTCCCAATTTTCACATATCTTCAAAACAATATCGTGATATTTTTCCTTATCAATCATAGTTTCTTGAAATTGTTGAAATTCAACAAGAAAATGCACCCACGCATTGGTGAGGAAATTTAGTTACACACTAGTGAGAGATTTCTAATGCACATTTGTGAGGAAATTCAGTTACACACTAGTGAGGGATTTTTGATGCACACTGGTGAGGAATGTGGGTGTCTAATTTATTTTTCCCTTAAATAATTTGGACAATAAATTGTAATTTCATCTCATAGCAACTTGTATCAGTTAACTAAGTCATGATAACTGAGTTAGCTCAAGAAATTCGATTTGAGGGTCTAAGATGAGGCATGTAGAGTGATTCTAATATTTTGGGGGTCTAGTTGCCGTTAATGCACTAGTGGGGTGCAATTGTAATCAGTTAACTCAAATTAATTGAGTTATAATCAGTTTAACTAGTTCTAGCTAAATGAAGAATTAGTGAGAGACCTAGTGAATTAAATTAGATCTAATTCACAAGTAGTGGTCAATCAAATAACTGATGAGTCGCTATTAATAGCTACATGCATGTCAATTATGATGAAGACCCAGTTGAGACATACGTTAAATGGAACATAACTATTAGTTGTATTATTAGATAATTGCCCATGTGCAATTATAAAGTCATGAGGATTCCATGATGGATTGCAAAATCAAGGAAGGATTTTTTCCTATTTCATAGGGGCCTATTTCCTTAGGAATTGCGTGAGTAGGGAATGCTGAAGGAAGGCTGAAGATTGGCTATGTGTTTGTCCAATTTTTCCTAGATTAGTGTGAGACAATTGGTAGAGTGTAGGAGATTCTTGTGAGAAAGAATGAATTGTATTGTTTCACGATTCCTTGACTTTATACAATATATGATAGCGAGGTTTTTAGCAGTTTATTTCCCCAAGAATATCTTGTGTTGTGCGATTGATTTACTTCTTCCTTTTACTTGCATGTGATTTAGCGATCGTGTTTTATATTCAGCAAATATTTTAGAAGGATTCAATATCTTGTTTTAGTACATCACAAGATCAGATTGAATCCATTGGTATAATTTCTACATGGTATCAGAGCTTTGTTAGTAATTTATGCATGGTATCAAAGCCTTGTTAGAAATTTTTACATGGTATCAGACCACCAAGAATCAAAATAGAAGAGAAGAAATTGAGTTTGTGTTGAACAAGATTCAAATTTGCAGATTCATATTTTGGTACCTAGTAGCTGACCAGGATGTATTTCACTGGCTTGAGACTCAAATTTTCACTCAAGGGAAATTTGAATTATATTGCATGGAAGGACAGGATAGAGGTATTATTGGAGGATAACAAACTAAAGGAATTCATTGATGTTGATATTCCTCAGCCCGATCCAACAGATGTTGTGCAACGTGAAGCATGGGAGAAGAATGTTGCAAAGGCGAGGAGGATTTTATTAGATGGAGTTCGAGATCATGTTGTCTCGAGCCTCCATGGAAAGGAAAATCCATATGTTATGTGGAAGGCCTTGATATATCTGTTTCAAAGCAGCAGTGACCACATGAAATTCGCACTAAAGGACAAGCTCAGAAAAATCAAAATGGAGAAGGGCGAAATAATCTAGAAATACTTGACCAAGTTCCCTCAATGTTGAAATGAGCTTGGAAGTGTTGGGATTACTGTGGCTGAAGATGACTTGGTGAGCGTAGCACTTCTAGGCCTTCCCAAGAGCTAGCATAGTAACCAGGACTCTACGAATGGGAGGGATAATTTACCAAAGTGGGAGCGAATATGGTCATATTTGGTATAAGAAGAGATTTAGCGGACTACCAGGGATGGATCCTCATCCAAGACTGATGGTGAGGAAAATTTTGCCTTAGCTGGTAAGAAAAAGAAAAGGGAAGGGAAGAAGTCCCAATACAAATCCGAGACTAGAAAAGAAGGCAAGAAACAAGACATGTCAAAGGTTAAATGTTATAACTGTCATGATCATGGAAAATATGCCACAAATTCTCAACAAAAGAAGAAGACAACAAGAAGGCTCTGAGAGCTGGAGCGGGTGAAGCTTTTCCCTCACAGTTTGAGTTGGAATTCTCTGTCATCGCATGCACGGTGTTAACTGTGAAGGGATATATGTGGTACTTGAATAGTGGAGCATCTTTTCACATGATTGGTAACAAAGAATTCCTTAGTAGCTAGGAGGAGAAGGATCTTCAGATGTGTTAGCGCTCCACTAGTTCTACGAAGGCTGAAAAGGAGACTGGAAAAGGTAAACACATACCACTTTGACCTAGTAGCTAGCCCTACAAGGCTGAGAGGGATCTCTCAATGAGATCACAAATAATTGACTGGAGTGTAAAGGATATTAGGCTAGATATATGGATTATGGTTTGTTTGATTTGATGGTTTTTTGCTAGATGGTGGTTTAGGTCTAGGAGGACTAGGCCAGGGCTCTGAAAATAATATTTGCAGAGATGTAATGGGGAAAGGTAGGCACATACTTTATCAATTTACAGATATATTTGTGTATAGGTTAGATTGGCAGGGTTTCAAAATGAGCACAAATATCATGAATTCGTTTATATCAAAATAAAATGAACAAAAATGTGAAATCTTCTCCAAAACAGAGCATTGAATCAATGAATTATATTTATCAACTTAGAAAAAAACACATATAGCATGGAAATGGAGATAAAAGGTACAATACATTCAAAAATATGATCACAGAAGGATAAAAACTACTAAAGCACATACCACATGAATCCCACTACAATAGCTGCAAATTTTGTCTATTAGTTCCTGCCAAATTCACTTGTACACTAGTATCCAAGAGTCAATTCCACAACATCCAACCTTTGACACTAATTACAAAGTATCTCATATATCCACTGAGGTCAAAATACTCCCTTGGAGGTCGAATTTCCAACAAGAAAAGACAAATACATGCACCTATCCAAAGTCTACCACACACTAGGGAGGTTACTCAACCAATGCCTCATTTTCCTAACCATCATGAGACATTTCCTCAAAGCATAAAATGGAGGATAAGACACCTAATAAAACCTATCTTACCCATTTAAATTTACTTTTGACCATTTACATTCATCTAATATTACCCTTTGGCTTTTACAAAATTCAAACTGAGATTTGCAAAAATTACATAGTGAAAATTTCATGAAAAATATCAAAATTATCAGAAAATTACATAAGCGCAACAAGCAGTTAATTGATGGAATTTTTGAGTGCCTTTGTAATATTCCCAAATAGGGAATGTAGCAATATAAGATAGATATGCAGGAAAAATAATGCAGATCACCAAAGTAAGAGCAGGAGGCCAATATGGATACCTTTTAATAGCATTTACAACAACCAAATAGATGTACAATATGGCCCATGAGATGCATAACAGGAAATACAAGTCTCCAACATAATAAAATCCTCAAAAAGAGGTTTTGAAATCACATGTATAGACTGAAAAAGGCTTGACAATGTTATTTTATTGAGTTGTAGCAGCTGAAGATTACACTTTTGATCTAGAGCATATAAGTGCATGAATTTCAGATCTATAACATTTCCATACACTATAGAGGCTATTCTATCAATCCCCCTTGGGTTTTTGAGAAAAACACCATGTACAGAGTGTAGATATGAGATCTAAGACTGCAGATCGTTGGAAATATTTAGATCTGGAAAGTGGATCTGATCTGTTATGAACAGTCAAATGATGTCCTCAAAAATATCTTCGAAGTGAAGGGTAGATCCCCAACACTTAGAAAATCAACTCTCCAAATGGTGCACTGAACCACCCTGCAACTGCTCCCTCATAAGTTACAAAAATATGGATCTCTTCTGCGCTGTAGGGATAAAAATATAGTTGGCATGCAGCCAAGATATAAAAATATAGCACAATACCTTCAATATTATCCTTCCAATGGTTTAGAACCCTCCTCCACTGAAAATGAGTATTGAGATGGCCTAGATCTGAAGATCTAGTCTCCACTTGCTGCAGCTTGTTGAAATAGACAAACCCTCAATAGGATCTGCACTGTCAAAGGAAGATGAAGCTTGGCTTTCAGCTAGATAGTGAACAATATGGTGCAAGGCTCCTCCAATAGCTACTCAAGGTAAGAAGTGGGATTCCCGATCAGGAAAACCCTGTGCTAAACAACACTCTATCTCAGCTAAACAGCCAAAGAAAGAAATATGTCCAAACAGACCATATATCAAAAAATCATAATCATAAACTAACCCCATATGGCTACCATCCTCTTCCTTATAAACAATGTGAGCCTTCTCACCTTGGGTCCCACTCATTAGGGTTTCCATCTTCATGCAATGAATCGCCCTCCAAAATTGTGTTGTCCCATCATCAATACCACTCCTTCATAACAACGTTGTTGGATTTGGTCAACCTTGACTGGATCTCCATGCAATGTCTTCTTTCACACTCAAGGTTGATTTATTCTAACTATCTAAGTTGATCCATATTTTTACTGGATTATCTTCCATTAATGTTCCACTTCCTCCAATTTAACTTTGTTGACTTGGTCAAACTTGACCTTGTCCACATGCATTGGCCTTTGTTCACACATGAAGGTGTTTTATCCAGCTATGAATATGATCCCTTTTCCCATTATGAGGGATTTTATTGCTACTAAAAATATTTATGGGCCTTCCTACCCATTTATTCATCTAACTATATGTTTGGAGAAAAACTAATATTCCAATTAGTTGCATGCTAATTTAGGAATATTATAGTCCTCCCCTCCCAAATGTTGCTTGTCCTCAAGAAACTACAAGGATAGAACTGAAGAGCCTCTCCTCTTCCTCCTGTAGCATCCTCAAGTGATAAGTTCCTCCAAAGAACAAGATGCTCTTTCAACAATATGTCCTCAAGTTGTTCCTCCCATGTGTATAAGTATGCCTTTTGTGAAAAATCCAAATGGCTCTCATCATTAAAAAGTAGGATATCCATGGAAACAACTATATGTGGTCTAGAGACCTTCTTGGTGCATGGAATCTGAAATATATTTGGAATAATCATCCCCATGTGAAGCCTCCATCCCCAAGCTATCATCCACAAAAAGTGAGTCACCCTCCAACATGGTAACTCTTGAAACATCTCCTCCACCTTAGGCTTATGAAAAGAAGGTGAGTTGCATAACTGAATATGTGGGATCAAAATGTAAATCCCACACTATCTCTCTCTCCACTTTTGATAAGTGTAGATATGCTATTGAATAAGGGCTACAATAATGCTGCCTTTATGGAGAAAAAAGGCAGTAGGGTCCTCAAAGATCCACCCTTTGGTTCTTGCCCAAATCATTCCATACAAAATGAATATGAAATTATTATCATATGGAAACAAAATAAGAGAAGTACTAAAGCTTTTACATAGTGCTAGAAGGTACCAACATCTTGTCAAGTAGTCACAACGTAGTTTTTCCAACTATAGTTTTAGAACATGATGTGGCAAGTTGTCTCCCAACAATTTGCTAGTTGTACATGTCATCACACTTACTGGTGAATAGTAAATGGCATTGGATATCAACTCAACATACAGGAAATAGTACAACACCTTCCCAAATCCATACAAGGAATGGATCCCTCCATCATAGATGTTGGTCCCAAAATGATCATGAAGCTCAAATAGAGGCTTGCCCTCTTGTGGAGAAATGCACTATTTAAGGATGGCAAGAGACTGAAAATACTCTGTTAGATAATCAATAACTGCATAAACATAATTCTTACCATACGTTGAGAGAAATATCATAATAAGACCCATGAATGAGCTATATAGTAGATATTCCCATGAAGAGGAATATACTATGTGCTACAAGTAGATATTTATTCTTATGCTTGAAAATCCAAGTCAAGAAGATCATATCATGGTAATAGATGTCTCCATCCACTGCTCCATCACTCTCATCTCCTTCAGGCTCATCAAGTGCATCATATGTGAAGTGATCCTGGGGAAACTCCATCAACAAACCCAAGCTCCCAAGTGACAGTGCTGTTGGCCTTTGTAATAAGGCTCCTGTCATCTCATAGCTCTATTCTTTGACACTCCACATGTCAAAGCCATCAATCATAATGTTGCTATAGATGAGAGATTCCTTCCCAAGTGGAAGTACCTCTTGATCCTCCAAGGCTAAGGAGTAGCCCCCTTCCACCATGATAGTGCCACCTCCTACTCCTACAACATCATGCAAAGTATGGGAGAAGATTAGCCCATACTCTCTCAAGAACAACCAAAGCAACAACAACTCTTGTTGCCTCCCCACACCACCATCATATAAATCATGGAGTAAAAAAATAATAGTTTATATGAAATATATCACACCACCCTAATACACCCAAACTCCTTGATGCCATATGATGTAAGTGCCATGCCAAGTTCCATCCCCCAACATACTCCTTGAAGAAGGATATGTCACATGATGGCCAAACTCTTTCAAGAGTAGCCAACGTAGTCTTGCCTCCTACTGCCCCGTGTCATAAATCTACAAGTTTTTTCCCAACCTCTTTCTCATCAACATCACCCATCCAACCCATGGTGAGTGTCTATCATCATGTCCAAAAGTGGCATCCCTCCAATGGAGAATACCATCCTCCCAAATCAGATTTCTGCCTTTTCATTTCATGGGATGTTGAAATGAAATCTCCTGGAGATCTCCAAATGAAGACCACTTATCAATGACCAAGTTGATCCCATAGGGATCCAAATAGGTGGTGGGAAAAAACCCCCCATCATGATGTGAAATATTCATCAAGAAATATCCATCACAACCATGAGAGATGTTATCCATCATAAGATATCCCCCAACAACTATCTACCCATCCTTTGTCATACAAATGGAAGGTCATTGGAATGCTCCAATAATGGTCAGGCCCCCAACTCATCACTGCTGCTCAATGATAGCACTGTCGATCTCCATTATGGTGCATCTACTATCTTCAAGTCATACTCTATGCTAAACACATAGTTCTGCATGGCATGGTTCAGGACAATACTCATCCCATCCTCCAAAAATCTACACTCCAACCCCAAGAGTTGTGTGCAGCTCAAAAATGGTACTCTAGGATGAATGTACATCTCCTCCTTGAACAAATCAAGGCTACCCAGTGCAGTGAAATTTTTCTGCTCCAAATCAGAAATATGTTTTGACCCTTGGTCATGCAATGGCATATTCCCACAATCCTCCATATGATGTGCTGAAATAATAGGAAATGGAAACATATGCATACCTTGGTAAAACTTTGGAACATCTTGTACTGCTACAAGGGTTCCTTCCTCTGGTGTGATGGCTTCCCCAACTACTGATGATGATGGTTGCTCCTCTATGGCTTCCTCAACATTGTTACAAGTCTCCTCCTCCTCATGCATCTCCAGAATAGTGCATGGGACTCTAGATGCCAAGAGATCATGACTACTTTGCAAAGGTGCAAGTATCCTTTCTCCTGATGTAGGTGCTCTTGCATCTAGTGATGGTGAAGGCTTCTTATCCTCTAATTTCTTCTTATCAAACTTCTTGATCAACCTTTGAGTAAAATCTGCAAATGCAGTCACTTTTGCATGACTCAAATGGTTGAACCACCAAATGTTTGCCTCACCCTCAAGGTGCAGCACTGCAATCTCAACAGCTTCTTTCTCTACTACTGGATGTAGCAGGAAAAATGCATCCAATCTCTTTCCCCAAGCCCTTTTTGTGCATGAGGATGACCCATCAAAGGTAGACAATATAAATATATTGCCCTTCTTCTTTCTATTGCTGCAAGGTCTCCTTTCTTCTTTGAGCTTAATGAACTGTGGGAGAGTTAGATTCTCCTTGAAAGCTCTAGGCTGAGACTTATATTCTACAAGATACTCACTTAGAATCTCATGATCTAAGTGTTCTTAATCTCTATGCCTCTTATCTTCAAAATAAAAGGCCATAGTATGTTTCTTTGGAGCTCTATGCAATACCAGATATTCTTTTTTCTGATAGGAATTACATGGACCTTCCTCATCTTGAAACCTTAAAGTGCTTTCACTTCTTCTTTCCATTTTTCTTTGCTTGGCCTCCTTGGTGAGATCCTTCTTAGATCTAAAAAGAGATGAGATGAAACTCATTCCTCCCATCATTTTGATCTCTTTCTCATTCTCTTCTTCTTCTTATAGCATATTGGCTGAAAACTCACAGGCTGAGCCAAAGGTCATGCTTCGATACCACTGAAATATTCCCAAATAGGGAATGCAGAAATATAAGACAGATATGCAGGAAAAATAATGCAGATCACCAAAGTAAGAATAGGAGGCCAATATGGAGACCTTTCAATAGCATTTACAATAGCCAAATAGATGTACAATATGGCCCATGAGATTCATAATGGGAAATACAAGTATCCAACAGAAGAAAATCCTCAAAAAGAGGTGCTGCAATCACATTTATAGACTGAAAAAGGCTTGACAATGTTATTTTATTGAGTTGTAGATGTTGAAGATTACACTTTAGATATAGATCATATAAGTGCATGAAATTTCATATCTATAACAGATCCATACACTATAGAGGCTCTTCTATCAATCCCCCTTGGGGTTTTGAGAAAAACACCATGTACAAAGTGTAGATATAAGATCTAAGACTGCAGATCTATGGAAATATTCAGATCTAGAAAGTGGATCTGATCTGATATGAACATTCAAATTATCTTCTCCAAAATATCTTCAAAGTGAAGGGCAGATTCCTAACACTTAGCAAATCAACTCTCCAAATGGTGCATTGAACCACCCTGCAGCTGATCCTTCAGAAATTATGAAAATCTGGATATCTTCTGCACTATAGGAATCAAAATATAGTTGGCATGTAGCCAAGATATTAAAATATAGCTCAATACCTTCTATATTGTCCTTCCAATAGATTAGAAGCCTCCTCCACTAAAAATGAGTAATGAGATGGCCTAGATCTGAAGATCTAGTCTCCACTTGATGCATCTTACTGAAATAGACAAACCCTCAATAGGATCTACGCTATCAAAGGAAGATGAAGCTTGGCCTTCAGCTAGATAGTGGACAATATGGTGCAAGGCTCCTCCAAGAGCTACTCAATGGAAGAGGTGGAATTCCCAATCAAGAACACCCTGTGCTAAACAACACTCTATCTCAGCTAAACAACCAGAGAAAGAAATATGTATAAATAGAACATATATCAGAAAATCATGATCATACGCTAACCCTATATGGTTGCCATCCTCTTCCTTTTAAAAAAATGTGAGCCTTCTCACCTTGGGTCCCACTCATTAGGGTTTCCATCTTCATGCAACTAATCTCCCTCCAAAACTACACTGTCCCATCATCAATACCACCCCTCCATAACAACATTGTTGGATTTGGTCAACCTTGACTGGATCTCCATGTAATGTCTTCTTCCACACTCAAGGTGGATTTATTATAACTATCTAAGTTGATCCATATTCCTACTGGATTATCTTCCATTAATGTTCCACTTCCTCCAATTTAACTTTTTTGACTTGGTCAATCCTGACCTTGTCCACATGCATTGGCCTTTGTTCACACATGAAGGTGTTTTATCCAGCTATTAATATGATCCCTTTTCCCATTATGAGGGATTTTATTGCTAGTAAAAATATTTATGGGCCTTCCTACTCATTTATTCATCTAACTATCTGTTTGGAGCAAAATTAATATTCCAATTAGCTGCATGCTAATTTAGGAATATTATAGCCTTTCTGAAGTCAAAATTGAAATATGAGACTTGTTCTGGAAATCAGAGAGAATGTAGATGTATTTTGAGTAATTTTGCATGAAAAATCACCCATTTTTTGCTGTGATATAGACATTTTCCCAAGGTGTCTCCATGTGCACAACAAAAGTAAAAAAGGGAGGCAGAATGTTGATTTTTGACCCCTTTTCTTCATTTTTCTCAAAATTTTAGCCCTATTTAAAAAATATGAGAAAATTATTTTTGATAGGAGACCATAAAATTTATATAAATGTAAATTTTATGCCATTTGGAGGCTTGAGGAATAAGCACAACGTGAGCTTGCTACGCTTCTGGACCTAGTGAAAATTTTTGAGTTTTCCAAAACTGCACCAAATTTCACCAAAATACAAAAAATGCTCCAAATCTTCTCAAAATTGGTCAAGACGTGCTAAATGGGGTGTGCTATGCTATCATGTATGCATCAAAAAGTAAATCCAACTTACCTTTCTCCTCATGGCTGATTAGGGTTTCCTTTAGCTTGGCTTGTAACTGTTTTACCTTGACATTACAAATTTGATTTAGGGCATAGTAATGATCGACCATGTGCTTATGAATCTTGTTATCCCTGTTGGCCTTATCAAGGAGCTTTTCCAATTGGATGTTGATGTTCTCAAGACAACACTCCCTATTCTCATTGATCTCATTAGCTATCCTATCTTCAAAACTGGGCTCTTCATCTGTAGGGTCTTGTTCTCTTTCCTTCTATAATGGTATTTTGAGACCCATGGTTCTTGGCCTCTTTCTTCTTACCTATTGTTCATTATTATCATGCTTATCTATTTTAGCCACTACTTTTCCTTTCACATCATTCTTTCTTGCCTCAAAATGACTTTTCTCCAAGGAATTTTTTTTTTCCTTCAGCTGCTGGTTTTCTTGCTCTAGAAATGAAATGATGAAGCTTTCCCTTGCTAATTTGTCTTGGATCTATTTGATCTATGCATCCTTGTCTTTGATAACCCTCTCTAGGTTTTCAAGCTCATCACTAGTCTCCAAGTCTACTAGGTCAAAATCATGCTCTTCCTCATCATGTATGGATGTGTCATGTTGTACTGATGTTCCCTTATCTACTGGTGTGGGCTTGGACCCTTCCTCAATTTTAGGAGAAAACACAAGCCTTGTGCCTCTTTGATATGTATGAGTGACCTCAGGCCTAGGTATCTTTGTCACTACTTCTTCCTTGCTTGATGAACCAACCTCCTGCATGGTATGTGACAAGTTTTTCTACTGGCTTGGTGTAGTAGTTATGTGCATTTGCAAGGCTGCCTCAATGAAGGAGTCCCATGTCATGTTATTTTCTGCCAACTGATGGAGAATTATGACCTTCACCAAAATATGATGGAAGAGACTATCATAATGCTCTTTGTTTTTCACTTGCACCTTTTCATACATCTTGATCACACTTTTATACAAGAAATTGCAAAAATTGAGGTATTTCACGGTTGTGAAGTGCATGAGAAGTCTAATGTGGTATTGATACAATATTGAAAACCTACCCTTACATGTGAAAAACTTCATCAATGGTTCATATCTCTCCAACAAATATCTGAATGGGAAAAAATGTGAATGATCTCCTTTTTACTTTGATTCCAAGTAGGGGTTGTACTCCTCAAGGTCCTTGTTCATGCCTTTGAACCAATGCTCACCATGATTTGGTATCCTTGTAGCATGAGATATGAAATCTACTGAAAATATGAAATCAACCCCTGCAATGGTAGCCTTTTCTCCTTTAAAAGTGGTGGAAAACATATCTATGAGCTGCTCATGAAAAATTACTTATTCCACTCTTTGACAAAACCCTAAACAGCTGACATATTCAAATAAATTTTTGATGAATGAGGAGGAATTGATTTCATTGCAGTTGGAGGGATCAAATCTCAGTATCTCTCCCCCTTTGTTGTATTTTGTTTTCTCTAGTGGTGATCAATCAACTTCCATGATGAAACCCTAGATGATAGGAGGGAAAAACAAGGAAAAGAGGAGTAAAGGGATAAAATGAGGGAGTTAGGGAAGGGGGATGGGAGTAGGAAAATTTAGGGAGATGGGTAGGGGTATTAGGGATATTTATGAAGTGAAATGGGGAGAAATGAGTGAGGGAATTGGGCTAGGAAATTCAAACACAGGCTTAGCTAGGAAAACTACCCAAATTGGCAGAATGGGCTAGGGTTTATAGGGAGAATAGTAGAAATGAAGGTAAATGAATATCTAGTGAATGGAAGTGATATATCAACTACAAACAAAGATGTAGGGGCAAGAAAAATAGGGTTTGGTGCAACAATTGATCATTTGGAAAGCAAAGCCACAAAATCTAAGCAAACCCTGGGAGAAGAATTGTTTCATTAAATCCTCTTAACAAACAGTGCTAGTGGGGAGATGAAGGACTTTAGCTTACTTCTTGAAGAGTATGGAAGGTGTAATGGTTGGTGTGACGCTCTGCAAAATCAATTTTGGTTTCCAAAATCCACTTCTGCAAGGCTCTGCCCCATGTGCAACTAAGTCCTTCTATGCACAACGTAGTGCTTCTATGCGTAGCTTGCTCCTCCAGAGGCACATCAAAGGCTCTATATGCGTAGCGAGGGCCAATGTTTTCCAGTGTGAGGTAAAAAACATGTTTTTCTTGCCAATATGAGATAATATCGATGCTAGGAGAACATAAGAGTGCAAATGAGTTTCATTTTTGTATTTTTGGCTTTCTTATAAACATCAAGTGACTCCTTTTGAGTGAGGATGGGCCCCACATGTATTTTTCAAGCATGACTTTGATTTTTTGAACTTTGTAACCTTAGAAATTTTGTAACCTTGAACTTTTGTAGATTATTTGGAACCTTGAATCTCTTTGAAACCTTGAACTGTAGCTTTAGGAACATGAAGTACTTATTACATATAAAAAAATAAAATTACATTTTTGAAAACCAAATTTATTGAGTAAAATTGCCTATTACCATTCCTCCAATTTCCAGATTTTATGCATGAAATGACAGTTTTGGTGACCTTGAAACCCTAATGACCTAATGGAGACACTGAACTAAATGAAATCATGATGGTGATAACTGAAATGATGATTATTATCTATGAATGATGATACACTCAGCTGAGTGATGACATAGACTAGAATGTGAAAATTTTGGGAGTGGAAAATAGTCCTAGACCTAATACCCAGTGACCAACGTTTTGCTTGAAGACCTAATTAAATGACAAAAATTTGACTATCAGACCCTAATAGAACATTATAAGATCCCATTTTATCACTAGTGACAAGTTGTAAAGAATGAAACTAACATTAGCTCTAGTTAGGGATGGTAGCTCCTTGGAGGTGTCAAGAACACCGTAGACTAAGTAGCATAACCATTGGGCATGGAGTCAAAATAAAAAGACGAGACTAAATAATGAAACTGACTCAATACTAGATTGAATTGACTCTTATTGAACTTTGAAAAACAACAAAAAATCATTTGAACTTTATGGCCTTCACCTCGAGCTCTAAGCTCCGATGATTCTCCGCTTCACACTTTGCAGAAAAATTAAACTAATATGTATGATGGTATTAGAAAATTTTCATAAATATGCTCAGAAAAGGCAATGCTTAAGGAGCCTACCATTGGTTGGTCCTCCTGTGCAATATTATCCATTCATTTCCTCCAATATAAAATCATGTTGTCTGTGAGAGGCTGAAATTTTGTATGGTCTTCTACATAAGTGCTCAAATTTACAATCTTTCCCTTTCTCTTCGTTTATAGCATCCCAACAGAGCACCACATAACCAATTTTAAAATCATATTATTTTTTCTTGTTGTCATATACATTCTTTATATTTTCATGTAACTTTGAGGTGTTTTGAAAGACCTCATTTGTGGTTTGCTGAAGATGGATAAAGTGATTGATCTGACGCTGCACATCATTCTCTTCACTACCTACTTCTTGCAACAATTTCATAACTGGGACTACAAGTGATGTAGGGGAAACTGTGTCTACTCCATATACTAATTGAAAAGGAGACATACCTATTGACTTCTTACTACTTATCTTGTCTTCCCGCAAAGAATTAACAAGCTTCTTATGCCAGTACTTCTTGTTTGCCTCCAACATCTTCTTTATAATGTTGATTCAAGATTTTTTAGAATATTTCTCCAATTGATTACCTTGTGGATAATATGCAGTCGAGTGACCCAATTTGATGTTGTATTTCTTGCAAAACTCAACCATTATCTTGGATTTAAATGCAGCCACATTATCTATAATAATCCTGTGGGGACTCCAAAACAAGACAAAATATTAGCCTCCAAAAACTGAATTATGAATAAATCAATAACTTGCCTTGTTGGGATCGTTTTGATCCATTTGGTGAAGTAGTCAGTAGCTATTAAGGTCCACTTGTGTTGGGAAGAAGATGAAGGGTGGATTTCTCCAATGAAATCAAGGCCCCACTGCTGAAAAGGCAGCGGGAGAAGCTTCCTCTTACCTTGAAATATCTGGCATTCATGACAGCTCATCACAGTTTTATATAAATGTGCAAAGAGAGTAGACCAATAATAACGAGCCCTCAACACCTTATTTTTTGCAGTTTTCCAAAACAAGTGACCTCCACAATATCCCTTATGGAAATGAGGCATTACATCCTTGGCTTCAGTTTCTACCAAACAGTTCAGCAAGACACCTCTCAGGTCTTTCAAATATGGAGCGTTGTCCAAAATGCAGTACTTGGAAGCTTTTAAATTTAATGACCTACCATTAATTTTAGACATGTATGGAGGAGGATTAAGATGATGAAGAACATAAATGATGTTGTCATACCAAGGAGGTGAGAGAAAAATATCTGAGACCTGCATGAGTGAGCCATCATCTTCTGCCTCGGGAAAAAATGAAATGAGATTGATATCAAGTGCATGTAAATTAGATTCATCCATGAGCTTGGTCAATCTCTGACCTTTGATTAGCTTTGTAGGCTTGATCTCGAGGTCATACTCTAAAATAGTGGCTATCCACTTTCCTGTTTTGCCTTCCATATCAGTTTGCATTAGGAAATTCTTCACTATTGCATTAGGGACATATGCTAGAATGTTTGAATGAAGGATATACACTCAAAAGTCCTTCAATGCCTTTACTAGGGCCAAGGCTTGCTTCTAAATTATGTTATATTTAAGGGCAACATCCCTAATTGTAGAAATTATACAACATGCATGTATATCATGGATTCAATATGGTCTAAAAATGTACTAAAGTTAAATACTGAATCACTTCTACAAATATTTTGCGCAATTAAAAACATAATCGCCAATCACATGAAGTAAAGAATAATCAAATCAACCACAGCACTTGTAATTTCCTAGGGAAATCTTGCTGCTCAAAACCTGATCTAAGGCTCAAGTTTTAGCTAAAAATTGATAGTGCTCAAAATTTCTTCAAACCTGAATGACCAAATAGAGTTCGTCGCTAGGATTTTGGAGCAACTCGTTTCATCAAAATCCGAGATCGTATGACTGAGTTATCGTCTGATGTTCGTTTTCCAAAATAGGAAAAAAAATGAGCAAAATAGGTACAATGCTGATGTGGCAGGTACAGTCCACATTTCCAGGAATATCCTCTAGAAACAACCAATGACACTGCACCAAGTGGCACCACCAGATTCACCGATGATGACTAGGAAGTGAATTTTTTTTATTCTGAAGTCTAAGTCAAATTTTATTAAATTGGCATTTTATTTTATATGGTGGCCAATGGGGAAGGGTCATGTGTCATGCCACATACCCCCCTTGGCAGGAAAATTTGGAGGGTCGAATGACAAGTCATATCAAATTTGGACTAAGGTTGATCAAATTATTATTGGTGGTGGTATTGTTTTATTAAATATATATATATATATATATATATATATATATATATATATATATATATATATATATATATATATATATATATATATATATATATATATATATATATATATTATAATGTTCTAAACCACCAAACTACCATTTTCGTAGAAAGCTATAAATCTTAGGCATACTAAACCAATTGGTTCTTTAACTCGAAGCAAGAAAAGCAGAACAAAGAGGTTTTATAGAAATATTTTTTAGACAATAGATCCGAGTTTATTTAGCCAAAGTTATTGTATGAGTATTAGGATTCATTTTTTTATAGCGAAATGTGTTAGACAATCCTATGGCGGTTTGGAAGCTCAAGTATAAAAGGAATAGATCTGAATATTCAGCTACAAAATAATGCAGTCCCCTACAACATTGCATGAACATATCTTAATAAAGTAAAATAGGGATAAGAATCCCTTTTTCTAGGTTTATGAGGGAAGGGTTGGCCCTTGCCCTAGGAAACTAGCCCAAAATCAAGGTGTTAAACCTTGCTGCAGCTGCTCTCTGAAAAATGACATAGTTCCTGCAAGGGATTGTGCTGTAGAAGTGTAGAGATGCTTTGGCCAAGTGCCAAGATGTGAAAATATGCCCAGGATTCCTTCTTACTGATCCTCCAATGGATAGACAAGCTCTCCACTGAAAAACAAGCCCAGAAATGACTCAAAGAGATCCTCCTTTGCTGCACCCTGCAACACAACCCAGCTCTAAATAGAAACTGTGCTGTAGCTGAAGGAGGTAGCTTGGAAAAAATTCCCGAATGAGGAAATTTAGCTCAAGAACCTCTCCTTCCCTGAGGATGAGGTAGGGATTCCCGACCGAGAACAGCCTTGTGCTAAACAGCACTGCAACCCTGCTAAACAACAAGAGGAAGCAAAGTCTCAACAGACCAAAGAAAATAATAATCCAAGCATGAATACAATGGTTGTCCTTCTCTTCATAATGGGTCCCATCCATATGTGCCACCTATCCCATGCAAGTTGTCCTCCATTAAAACTATGCAGTCTATCATGGAGATATAATGTATCTAAATAGTGCATGTGGACTTCGTCAAATATGACTGAATCAACATGATCCAATCCTGTTCACACATATGGGTGCTCAATCCAGCTGCTTATTCTTCCCCTTTTCTCATGAGGAATGTTATTTTTCCTTCTAAAGAGGTTAATGGGCCTCCCTACCCATTTTGTTCATCTAATGCTAACTATAATGTTCCTTTTAGTTTGAGGCTAAAATTTGGGAACATTACAGTCCTCCCCTCCAAAATGTTGCTTGTCTTCAAGCAACTGTATAGAGAGATAAAAAATCCTCCCCTTCTCCTCTTGTGACCTCCTCATCAATAGTCCCCACCACTGCTCAAGATGATCTGCAACAAATCTGCTCTCCAATGTCTCCTCCCAAAGATGCATGACCAAATGGCTCACATCATGAAAAGGTGGAAGGTGTAAGTGGAAACCTTCTTGTTGTCTCATGGCCCCCTCAAGTATGAGTGATGATACACATATTAAATCTCATTCCCAATGAGTGACCCTCTCACCCATGCTATCATGCAAATGAAATGAGGCATTATAGGTAGCCCATCAAAGAAATTTGCAACCCCGAGTTTATGCAATGTGTTGGGGCTGAATGGAGAGTTTATATTTTTCCATTCAAGTATTTTCTCTCTCCATTTATGGTAAGTATGGGGGGGTTGCTGATATTGGGCTGAAATTTCATGGCCTCCATAATTGGCCCAAGCTACCCCATAAGACAAATCAACCATGAAGTGCCTCCTCCAAGAACACAAATTCCCCCAAGGGCTCCTCCTATATGAAGGAAGGAGGTGTGAAGTGGCAATCATGGTGTGCCCATTGTTTCTCCTGAAACATACAACATGTAAAATAGGGAGAATCATACTCCCAATGGGAATATCCAACTCATATCCCACTCTCCAAACAAATCTTCCCATGAACATAAAATTATTAGCAATACATGGAAGCAAAAACCAATAAAAAAAAGTTGCCATGTGACAACCAGAAAGTGGATCATAGTTCCTCACATGGAACTAGGGCAGTGCATCCCATGCCTACCACAAAACAAAGTTCAACAAGTGCTTTCCCAGCCACTTGTTTGCTGCCACAATCATCTCATAAGATGGGAACATGAAAGTACAACGAGGTGTCAGTGGTGCACACCAAAAATGATGTGGCTTTCCCCACAAACCACCAATAAGGTAGCCAAAATCAATGCTACAAGTAGCTACAAGTACATCATCATACAAAATTCAAGAAGGGATGATCCTTCTTGGTAAAACATGTTGCTCATATAAAGTAAATAAGTACAAAAAATAATGTGAAATTATACCTCCTCTACCATGTACTTGAGACCTTGAGCTGAAATGGCTCAACTGGAAATTATCCCTCACCTCCAAAGAGTAGGGAAGTGGTTGTGAAATCCTCTCTATCACCATCTGGGCTATGCATCTCTCCATATGCTGATATATATCCTGCTAGATGCCCTCCCAAATGAACTCCTCTACCAAGGAAATATATGCATCAAAATGCATGGAAAATAAGTCCTCATGTGCTGCATGTAGCAGCTTCTCCTTGAGCTTAGAAGCTCTAGTCAAGAAGACTCTGCCATAAGAATAGATGACCATATCATCCACCAAAATATCCATCATCTCCATCTGGGTCATCAAGAATCATGCAAGCACCAGGATCCTTGTAGTACCCTACCAAGAGTTGAGACCTCCAATATGGATCAAACCTCCCAAGAGACAACGCTGGTGATCTGGCATGTGAAGCTCTCCTCATGCTGCTACCTGCTACTTTGACATCCCCCATGCCAAAGTCTCTCTCCAAACTCTTCACCTCTCCAAAATACAAGAGTGGTGAACCAAAATACAAGATGTCTCTCATCGACTCTAGATCTGGTGGCCTCCTAGGTGGAATGCCTCCATGTAGTGAGACATCAAAATCTGAAGTGGACTGTATATATGAGTGGACTGAGTTGTCACTCTCTTCACTGCACAGTGCAGTCCCCTCCCTTTGTGTAGAAACCTCCTAAAATAGACAAGGGTGAATACTCATCATCCCTTGATGCTGATCCTTCTCCTCTTCTTCCATATATGAGAATGCCTCATCCTCAATGAGACACCCTTGATCTTGGTCATCTCTTGAAGGAGGAAACTCCATGTCTTCACAAATAGAAGAGGGCTCTTCAAGAAGTGGGGATCTTGCCCTTGGAAAAATATCATGCATTTTTTTATCCCCCTTAAAAATATGGAGTGGATTTGGTTTAGTAGGTGTCTCCAACTCATGCAAAGTGTTTGATTTTTTGTTTCTAACAAATGATGGTTCACAATGTTTTCTATCAAATATTCTCACCTATTCCTTAGTGAACCCAACATAAGTTTTTACATTTTCATGACAAAATGAAGTGGAATAATTAAACCACCAATCATGGGCCATACCTTTGAGGTGTAGCGTTGTTAATCTGATGGCTTCCTTCTCTGAAACTTGGTGTATATGGAAATAGGAATCTAGCTCTTCTACCCAAGCTTTGGTTGTGCACTCTGCTGATCCATCAAAGTGAGATAGGAAGATTCTACCTCTCTTGCTTCTTTTGTGGCTGCTAGATCTTACCTCCTTGAGTTTGCAAAACCCCTGGAAGTCCAAGTGCTCCTTGAATCTCCATGATTGAGATTCATACTTTTGAAGATAGTCACTCAAGGTCTCCTCCCTTGGTGCATCTTCTTCCTCCATCCTTCTTGCAACCAATGTGGGAAATAGACTGCATTGTGGATCTGCATGTGTGGCTGAATGCTCAAACCCATCATGTGAATAGCTAGGGCTTGCTTCAAACCCTCTCTGAAATCTTCTACACTCCTCCTCTTTCATCTCCTTGAGATCTTCTTTGATATTCTTCATAGCTTGGAAAAGAAGCAAGGAGACCCTCTCTTCCATCATTCCTCCAAATAATGGAGTCATGCTTTTTTTTCTTCTCCAAAAATTCTCTTTTCTGTGAGAAGCTTCTCCTCCTAATGGCATAATGCCTTGGATGCATAGGCTGAGCCAAGATTATGCTCTGATACCACTGTAATATCCCAAAATAGGGAAATTCTACAACAATGAGAATATCTTAAGATATTATAAAGTTGGAGATCTAGAAATACTTGAACTCAATAATGCAAGCTGTGTCAATTTACTTATTAGATCATATTAGGAGCATATCAGCAAAACTATGTCTCCACATGTTATCTCCAAGTGGGGAAAAGCAGTGATCTGGACCATAAAAACACTATTTCCAGAAAATAACACTGTAACTGTGAGAAATGGGACTTGGATCCCTTATTTCATGAAATACACATCTCACATATAGAATGGGATCTGAAACAAATCATTCTAGCTAAGTTAAATAGATCTCTCGGTTCTTATATGGATTAAAAACACTGAAAACCCATAGCTTAACCCATACAGAAAACTCTGAAGCAAGAATAGCATAATTACAAGAGGTTTTATCTAGAAATATGTTTTATACAATATATCTAGAGTTTATTTAGCCAAAGCATAGAGAAAAATAGAGATCTAGCCTCTTTTATACAATGTAAGGATAACCCGGCAAGGGTTTCTTGGAAGCTCAAGTACAAAAGGAATAGATCTAAATATTCAGCTACAAAATAACACAGTCCCCTGCAACATTACATGAACATAGCTGAATAAAGTACAATAGGGATAAAAATCCCTTTTTCTAGCTTTCTGAGGGAAGGGTTGACCCTTGCCCTAAGAAACTAGCCCAAAATCAAGGTGTTAAACCTTGTTGCAGCTGCTCTCTGAAAAATGACGCAGTTCCTACAAGGGAATATGCTGTAGAAGTATAGAGATGCTTTGGCCAAGTGTAAAGATGTGAAAATATGCCTAGGAGTCCTTCTTACTAATCCTCCAATGGATATACAACCTCTCCACTGAAAAACAAGCCTAGAAATGACTCAAAGAGATCCTCCTTTGCTGCACCCTACAACACAACCCAGCTCTAAATAGAAACTGCATTATAGCTGAAGGAGGTAGCTTGGCCAAAATTCCAGAATGAGGAAATTTAGCTCAAGAACCTCTCCTTCCCTAAGGATGAGGTAGGGATTCCCGACCGGGAACACCCTTGTGCTAAACAACGCTGCAACCCTGCCAAACAGCAAGAGGAAGCAAAGTCTCAATAGACTAAAGAAAATAATAATCCAAGCATGAATACAATGGCTGTCCTCCTCTCCATATATAGCAATTTGTCCTCTCCATAATGGGTCTCATCCATATGTGCCACCTAGCCCATGCAAGTTGTCTTCCATTAAAACTGCGCAGTCCATCATGGAGATACAATGTATCTATACAGTGCATGTGGACTTGGTCAAATATGACTAAATCAACATGATCCAATCATGTTCACACCTATGGGTGCTCAATCAAACTACTTTTTCTTCCCCTTTTCTCATGAGGAATGTTATTTTTCCTTCTAAAGAGGTTAATGGGCCTCCCTACCCATTTTATTCATCTAATGCTAACTATAATGTTCCTTTTAGCTTGAGGCTAAAGTTTGGGAACATTACATCATTAGCACATAAAGCGTGGTTAAAATTTAATCCTATCTTATCCCCCGCTAATCCTGCTTATGTTAATTAATCTCGACAATTAAACTGGAAGAAGTTTCAGAGGCAGCACCAAACTTGGCTGAATGGCAAATTTAGAAACTTAACTGTCATTTTCTCTAGTTTTGGAGGAGAAATTAGGGCAAAGTTGGTTTTGGTCATAACTCGCTCAATTCTTGACCAAAATGTTGGGCCGTGAATACAACCACTTTGTAACACTTATTTCATCCATTTTTACTCTTCTCTATTATATCATTTGTTATAATTTATCATTTAAATCCATTTTATAAATGATTTATGCTCTTATGGATGAATATTATTTATCTTTCTTTATTTCTAATAAATTGATGATTATGCATGATTTTATCAATGATAGTTTTAATAAATCAGTTGTAACATTATTCACCATTTTTATCCTCCAAGGTAATTTCCAGATTGAAGATTTGATCATTAAAAGTGCCAACTCAGAAATGCGCTGGAATAAGGAGTGACAGTTTTCCGGTTGAGATTCTGAGTAAATGAAGACGAATCTGGAAAATCAGGAACATGGGTTTTGTTCAGAACGGACCCAATTAACTCTAGTAAAAAACGGTTTTCCCAAATTCGGCTTGTACTGAGAGAAACGCAGGGTTCTTTGAGCACGATTTTCTCAGATTTGTTATTGCGGCCGTCCCCCAAATCTCAGCTGCAAAGCCAAATTCATCTTGCTCTTGTTGAGAGATGGATGGAAATATATCTTCTTGTTGATCAATTGGTTGGAAACAATCCAATTTTGTAATAGAATCATGTTGTAATTATCTCTGTTGTAACCACTCTCTGCTCTCTTTGTATTTAAATCAGAACAGAGATCAGAGAGGGGGGATGACTTCAGGGATGGATTCGAATGATGGAATTGAGGATGAATTAGAGATTCAGAATTGAGGATGGCAGAGAGAATGGATAATGGCTGAGAGATGGAGCGATTTCTTGTTGTAATCCACTATAACTCTGCTTTGATATTTTAATATAAATCTGGTTTCCATTCATTCTTTTCATTCTGAAGTAGCCGAGCAGCATCCGCTGGCGGCTAAGGGCCCGGCCTCTGGTGGAGTACGCTGCTGCTACTGTATATTATCTTCTTGGTTTATGTGTGGTTTTTCTTATTAGCGTTATTTGGTAATCTGATGTGTTGTTTAGTTTACATCACATGCTCTGTTATGCTTAATTTATTAAGGTTTCTAAAGACAGGACTATTGTATTGACTCTGCATCGTATCACTGTTCTTTTAAGTGTTGATATAATACTGCTAGTCTTTACAGAATATTGTTGCTGTTTAATTACAGAGCCTCTGTGTTGTGCACTTGTTCATTAACATTACGGAATTCATCTTGGGAGTTATGTTCTTTGCGATTGTTGGATCTATAAACAATGCTGTTCTACTTTGAAATGCAGTCGTACTCTTTCTAACTGAGATTGATAATTGGATCAGATTACTATTAAGGTGTGCCGTGTGTTAAGTCATTGTGTATTTATATTTGACTTTCCAGCGTTGTTTCATATCCTATCATTAATCAATGCTGTTCTATTTCCTTGTGCTGTTCGATTTATTCTTAGAGTAAAGATTGCTATTAATTTGGCTTTGTTGTTGTTCATTTCCATTAATTAGAGTTTGTTGTTCAGATTCCTTTAATTACAGTTTGCCGCCCATTTACTTTGTTGTTCCATTTCTTATCTGCTGTTCCATTTCCTGTTATTTGCATTATCTTTGCTTTGGTGTGAAGAACGATCTGAAACTGTAGTGGGCATTGGCATTTGCTGTCTAGTCCCCAGATTGATGATATGTTCCTTGATTACTTTTGGTTACATCAGTTTCCAAAGGGATGAGTTATTGTTACTGGACCCTTGACTGATACATTGCTTATTTTTCCGAATGAATGATTTAGGCTTCAAGGTATTTTGTTGTTGATTTCCGAATGAATGAATGATTGTCTTGTTCCGGTTTGATTTTAATTGCATCAATATCCAGAGGAATGAGTTATTGCTACTGTATCCTCGATTGATGGTTGTTTGAGTGAATGATTTAGTTTAGAACATTTCAGTTTCTTGCTGTTCCAATTAGATTTTGTTTCCAACTTTCATTTACTTTTGCATTTTAAGCACTATATTGCAAAACATTACTCTTGAGTAAATATCCGCCTCAGACTGAGTACACTCTTGAAATAAAAAGTCGTCCCTGGGTTGATAATTAATGTGAAGGTAATTAGGAGTTAAAAAGACCCTTTTTATCGCTCCACACAAACTGAGCTGAGTAAAAGCCATTATTAGCTAATTTTCATTCTAGGAACTCAATGAAGTAGGTTGCAGAGGCATAAAAGGTGATCAGCAGGTGTTTTAGTACATTTGAATATTTTTGAAGGCCAGGGCTAATAGGTGTTGGGGTCATTGCCTAAGCATCTAGAGTCCAAATATAGCAAAAAAATAGTCATTTTTGGGAGATTATTATGTTATAAACTCATTGGAATAGGTTCCAAGAGGTTCTGAAGCTTGTAACAACAATTTGAGCACACTTGAAGCTAATACAAAGGTCACACTATGAAGCTGGACCAAGGAGATGTAGCCTAGGAGGGGTCAACTCCTTTATCAAAATTCTCTGTGTTAAGCTCTGTTATATGTTCTTGCTATGTTTTCTATTGATTCTATTATTTCATTTAAAATTATTATTTTTAATCTTATGAGAAACTCGTAATTTCATTGAGTAAATTGTTTTCCAATCACATGCTCTTAAACAAACTCATGAAGGATAAGTAAAAAAATGCAAAGAAAAGTTTATATATGAAATGAAACTAGCACAACATTAACTAGAAATTAATTTCAGATCAAGTTGGTATTAGAGTGTTGAGATTGCAACAAGATGATGAGCTTAGTGGAAAGGAGTCGCCTTCACTAAGTGGGCCCGCAGGCTATTTTTGGCGCAAAGTCTATTTTTAGACTATGTCTATTTTTAGACATATGGATCATGTTCTATGAGTTGCAGGATGCTATTTGTGGATGGTTGGTAAAGTTGGAAAAATATATGGACTTCTATTTTTAGACATACTGGGCGGAATCTATTTTTAGATTGCCAGTCTAAAAATAGGGATGTCATATTATTAGCTCTTAATAATATTTAGACTCTAAACATTATCTTATTCTCTTGGAACACTTCAGTTTGATTCCTAGAAGTGGCACATGCAGTTGACAGAAGGAATTACGCTTTTCGTAGGGTTTAAGTGAAGCTATTGCATGGAGACTTCAGTTAGAACTCATGTGACAGAGTTTGGTGGAGTTGATTGAGGAAGTTAGTGGAGTTGTATTCAGTTTAACTAATCTAAACATAGTTGAGCTTTTTGTATCCAAGTTAACTAATAGATACAATTAGTGAGAGTGGTGTGAATTAATTATTTATTTAAAAAAAACTCCCTTGATGCTCCTGCATCATTTAGACATACTGGGCGGAATCTATTTTTAGATTTCCAGACTAAAAATAGGGATGTCAAATATTATTAGCTCTTAATAATA